>JAWQRN010000460.1:0-29309 GCA_033557685.1 Sperchopsis tessellata
AGTAAGGCAACATGACAAGTTAATGCCGCATTCCCCCAAAATGCCAGACAAAACAAAACAACCATTCTCTGTAGGTCTAATTATCCCCAGTAAAGCCCGCCATTGGGACCAGCGTAAGAAGGCAGAGGGTGCTAAGAATCAACAATCTAAACAGTTATCAAACAACCAATTGTGGAGGTGTTTTCATGGTTCACTAAAGACTTAAAAACCGAATAGTCAAGTTTGAAAACATATCTGAGTCAAAAAATTATAAATAAAGATCTCTGTGCTTAGAATCCAAATCCAAAGTGCCAACAAGACCACATTCAAAAGAGATGATTGAAGCATGCTATGAAGAAGTGACAGACTTTCATGAGAATTCAAATACACATTTTAAGATCATCTTGGGAGACTTTAATGTAAAGTTAGAAGAAAAACAACCCGGAGATCAGGTTGTAGATTTATTCGGTGGCTTTGGAAGAAGAAATTAATGAGGCACAAGGTTTTTAGAAATTACAGAATCAAAGAGTCTGTATACAGACAGATTGGTTAGATTATAATAATGTATGCCTGAATTTATCACATTGTCACATCTATATAGATGTAAGAAAATAAATGTTTGTTCAAATATTTATAATGCATATGATTTCTATCTCACCTATTCTTAAAGCAATTTGTTGTGAGTTCTCCTTTTGACATATTATAGAGCCAATTTAGTTTCCTACCAGAATGTTGTCCTGAATAGAAACTTGTAAATCGGTGGACACTACGCTCCAACTGAAAAAAAAAAATTTACATATTAAAGAAATATTGAAAAAAGTTCAGTTTCAATACTTTATTTGAATAGTAGAACAGTAATGACACAACAATCAAAACTTAAAAATAAAAGTAATTCTGATAAAAATTACATAAATTTACATACCTCTGTTGGTAGACCAAAAGTGAACGATTGCTGGAATGGCCACGAGCCAGATGACAATACTTGAATACTAAAATCAATATCTAAAGGTTCATTTGAATTTTTCAAGTGAGCTCTGAACTGCTCATTTAAGTCTTTTGAGACGCCAATGTCCTAAAATTATATAAAAATAAATAATCAAAACTACTTCAATATAAAGACTGGTATATGTGTATGCTTTACCATCCTTAGGGCACTGTTTTGTGTAAAACCATGTCACGCATCAGGCCACTGGCATAATTTTCGATATGGTAATCGAGTAATGCTTCTATTTGGCCTACTAGTACCTACACATATTAAACATTGCTTTAATTTTTTTCACTGAATTTGTCCAACTTTGTTCTACACATAGCAATGCCCTATAAATAGGTTTTACAAAACCAATCGGTATAAATTAGGAATTTAACTAATGTACCTGGAACATTCTTTGTAATTTGGATGTGTATTCGAAACCGCAAGCTTGCTTCAACTTTGAGATCATAGATGCTTCAGCATCGTCGCTTGCTGACATATGCTGAACTAAACGTTTCGCCAACATTTTACTGTAAAACTTTTGGAAAACGTCCTTGTCTTCAATATATTTAAATACTACCATCTAAAAGTAAATAATAAAAAAGTCAATACAACAAATTACGAAGAATCTAATGTAGATGTAATTTTATATAAAACATACCACTTGATTGAGAGTATCTTCCAATTCTGCTTCCTCTGGATTTTTACTGGATTTCTTAAGTAAAAGATCGCAGTACTTTGCAAGCAATTCAGGTGACCTACTGCTGGAATTTGCTACCCTAGTGACAGCGTTTGTGTTGATGAACTTGCCGCAGGCTTTATCTAAAGCTGCGACAAAACCACTATCATTGTTGAAAGCGACCAAAACTAAAGCATTATATTTTTTATGAACATCCAAAATGGTATTAACATACACTTTTGGATCCTAAAAACAAAAACACATAAGTTAATATAGTATTTGTCTATTGCATGGTTCTTCCTTTAAAAATCCAACTGTTACAGCAAGCGTACTGAATATTGTTATTCTGAATTTTGAGCTATGTAGCAATTTTGAATATTAACAAAGGCATGTTGATGAAAATGTGAATCGTCTCGTATTCAAAAATTCTTTCAGTCTAATGTGAAAGTGACAAAGATTTTCAAGAACAAATTGTGGAATTGATTGCTCCAAAGTTATGCATCATATTTAAAACATGTTGAAATGCCCATTCTTTCAATGGTTTCTAGTAAATATAGGTGTCAAAATTATTTTGAATTATGAGTAAGCTCATACCCACCCATGAGGCGGTTATTCATACATCAAAGTAATAATTTAAATTAGATTATGTTTAAATCATTTGCTTGATTGAATTTGAATTTCACTTCAAAATTTTTAAAATAGAAGGGTATTTCAATGTGAAATTATATAAGCATCATTATCAAGAGCTATTAAAATTAAACATAGTCACATAAATGTATTTTATTTGGTATAATTTATGGTTTAATTTTAAATATATAAAAGTATAGATTCTACAGTGATGAGCAAAAAGTATTGGTTCCTTATTTAAGTGTACTCGTTACTTGCAAAGATTTTAAGTTAATAATTTTAAAATACCCGTAAAAAATATTAAATGTAATCAGTATTGAAAGAAACGAATACTGGAGTAATGAATACTTTAAGTAGAGAGTATTTTAAGATCAACATGAGATGCTTAGCTTAGTTTGATAAAGTGCCTAAGTTGGCTTCTGTACAATATTTAATTCCTAGTTGGCGGTTGCTTCTTAGAAGGAACATAACATTCACACATAAATTATATTTCTGTAATTAGGGCACTGATTTTCACAATATCACAGTAAATTTTTTTGTTACAAGACTGTTACAATAGAAGATACAAGATTAATGTGTAAAATGAGAAGCGCTTAGTAGTGAAAGGATGACGTAAAGTGATACAAAAAATGTTTTTTTAATGGAAAAGATCTCTCTTCTTGCTTAAAATATATCTTTTCTTATTCATATAAAAGATGTGTCCTTCAGGTTTCTATATTTGGAAATTTTATTTTCTCATAACGCTGACAAAAATTAATATATTTTTACTTTTTCTTTACTAACACAATTTTTTTATACATAAACCGCTGTGGGAGAGCCGCCTAAAATTAACAGAAATAATTAAGTAAAATATATAAAAAAACTTTTTCAATATAAACATTTTCATTGACGCAATTAAAATTAATAAATACATAAGTATAGCTATGATACAAGGAAACATATTTTGAGTAGAATAGTATGTTTGATGAACCCAATGTTATGTTAAAAATAATTAGAGTATTTTTTTAGGATTTTATTTTTTTCTTGTTATAACCTTTACACTATTAAGAATCACAGATTAGGATAAAAAGTAACTAATACCGACAAAAAGTAATGAATACTTAAATAACGCATAACAGTAACGAATACTTTAGTAACGAAAACTTAAGAAACTGATACTAAAAGTAACGAATACTTGATTAATAAATACTCAACGTGTTCGTTATGTTGATTATTCTTTCCTTTTAGAATTTGTTTCTTACTTGAATGAATATATACAAGAAGAAACAAGTACCCAGTAAACAATATTTTTACTAAAAGAATCAACATTTATACTTAAAAATAACAATTTCAGAATAACCGGAAATAACTAACTAACATTACCTGCATTTAAAACATGTATTTGTAAGAGTTTACCACCTATCTAATTGTTAACAATACAAAATCTCCCAAAAATTAAGAAATAATAAGTGATAATTGATTTGAATTGTGATTTGTACCTATATCCACTTCAGCAATAAATATTTATAATGAAATTAGCTAACTAACTTTGTATGAATGATCCTTTAATATTTGCACTGAAATCTCATTAATTCGAAAAAATCGTAGCACCAAAATCTAATTTTCTATTTAGTGTTTGAAAAAATAGTTAGATAACTTACATTATGTGCACTTTCCCCACATTTCTCGATAGCAGCCAGGCCTTGTGAGGCAATGTGTAGCTCTAACAATGTCCGTAATTCACCCAGACCATCCGGTATTCGAGCTACCAATAGATACATACGTGCCAAATCTTCATCTTTATCAGCGTCCAGTAATTGTTGAAATTCTGAATGGAAAAGCTCCAGATGTTTCTGTATCAACACTCTCTCACATGTTTTTGCTAAACGATCACTGGTAGTTTCATGTAGGTTAACCTGTACCCTTTTTTGTTCTTCTTGCAATCTTAATTCAACCTGAAAAAAGACATACATAAGAGCATAAGGGTGCACAATACACACTATGTTTCTTCTTTATTTAAAAACCAAATATTTAGAAAACTTCATAGTATAGGATAGATTTTCAAATAGTGCAGCAATATTAAAATATTCCATACCTTTTTCATGTATTCAGTTATTGGGTTCTGTGCTAAGAAATTAGCACTTTCCCTTGTGTAATATCGTTCAGTATCTTCAAGAAAAACATTTTCAAAACTCTCCTTATATACACTTAGATTAGGTCCTTTCGCTCCAGGTTCTTCTTCATTAAGTCCAAGTTCCACGTAGCAATTGATGACTCCAGAAACTAATCTTGTGTTGATTGGTTCTCCATTTCTTTCACGTTCTATTAATTTTAAAACTGCATTTGTCACCTGAAACAATTTGATGATGAAATTGTTTCAAGTCTTTGAAATTCTGTATTTCTAGAAAGTCATCTTCTGAGCCATTCCAGGTACTACACCAAATAATAGTGTTTAAACTATTTTAAATACTTTACCTGCTTGTTAAGTTGTTTAAATAAATGATCCCTCCATGTGACTAAAGCTAATTGATAAATTTCATAAATTCCTCTGCGACCTTCTTCGCATTCCCTCTTGACCCAATGCCTGTTGAGATATGAACAGATACCACTTATAGCTTTGCTGCTGAATCGGTACCTATCCCACTGTTGAGTGTAAAAGTTCAGAACATCTTCATCCATACGATGCATTCCCTCCTAAAAGATAAATAATATATGATAGAACTTAGTTAAAATTAAAAGATGGTTATTACACCAGGGTAGACATTGTACTACATACATATTTTTTTGGCAAAATTTATCAAGCTCAATATCCATATTACGTGCCGAACAAGGAAACTAGTGTTATCTTATGGATTGAAACAAAATTCTGTGCCTTGAAATTATAATGAAAATTTTGGGAGTAGTAAATTGCCATAATACTATGTACCCCGGTAGATGTTTATTTTCAAATGCTCCTCATCTCATGCTTGAAAAAATTAGAAGCTTGATGTAAGTGTAAGCTATGCTTTGAACTAAAACATATTCTTGAAGTCTGTACGTATCTTAGCATCTTTTAGGCAACTTTAAATATGTTTACACTTCCAGCATATAATGCAAGTTCACAGTTTCAATGGCAATTGTCTTTTTTTTGTACATATAGATCTTAATCTCTTTTTTAGGTAATTTATTCAAATATTATTCAAAGATTCCATCAATAATTCCTTGCATGTATTGTGGTTGTTTTTTTCATATACTACTAAATTTAATGAACACATCATAGTTGAAAAAATTTTTCACCAGCAAGTAAAAACAACCCTAAAATCATTGGACAGTAAATATTTAGGTAGAAATCCTCAATTTATGTCTACTAGAATAGGCGCATTCAACAATTTTACTGTGAATAAATGTCATAAGCAGCAAAGTCTCTTATAAATATAACTAATAAATAAAAGACCTCGAATTTCTATTGAGGGGACCGGAAACTAATGTCGTTTTTTTACATTAAATTCAAACAAATAAATTTTTAATTTGTTTTTATTTTTAATCAATAATGTAAACACCCTCGTTATCAACAACCTTTTGTCATCTAGTGGGCAAATTTTCATTGCCGGATAGATAAAAATCAATTGGTATTTGAGCAACCTATATGGAGATAGCATTTTGGATATCATCAAAATTTTAAAATTTTTTGTCACATAAAAGTGTTGTAGCGATTGAAATAAATGGAAATCCAATGGTGCAATGTCTGGCGAGTATGGTGGGTGAGGCAATACCTCCCACCCCAATTCATTAAACTTTTCCAGGGTTCGCCATTATCGTATTGCAGAATAACGCCTTTTCTCTTGACAATCGCTAGACACTTTTCAATTAAAGATTGATTTACTCGATCAAATTGTTCACAGTAAAAGTCTGCATTCACAGTTTGTCCAGGTTTCAGCACTTCAAAATGAACGATTCTGCAAATACTCCACCAAACACATAAAATCACCTTTTTGGGATGTAAACCTGGCTAAGCAGTACTTCGTGGCGATTCATTCGGAGAGCCACTGCCTTTTGCGTTTTGGATTATCATAGAGAATCCATTTTTCATCTCCAGTGATCAAAAAACGCTTCTGTATTGTGCCGTTGAAGCAAAAAGTTGCATGTGGTGGGTCGGTTAGCTTTGATTTCTTCGGACTGCTCTGCATACTTTACCAATCTGTTACAAATGTTCTTGGATGGTCGACCAAGGTTGGTTAAGAGTGTTTGACAGTTCCTCGATTGTCTGACACGGATTTGTTTCCACTTCTGCCCTTAACACGTCATTGTCTAAAGTTGTTGGTCTTCCTAATCGATAAGAGTCGGAAAGATCAAAATTACCGAATCTGAACTTAGAAAACCACCTTTGGCATTTACGAATGTCTAATGCACTTGGATAAACATCGCAAATGTTTTTAGTAACAACTGTTGCGTTTACCCTTGTGAAATTCAAAAAGAATACATTGCCGGATATGTAACACTTCTGGTATTTGGCTGGTTATTTCACCCAAAATTGCAAAAAAAAATTAATATGTAATTATTTACAAGTAAACAAGTCACTTTAACCTTAAAATGTCTTTGGCACGGCATTGAAGTACACAATGATTTGATAAATGATAAACTAATATTGACATGCACAGAAACGAGCTTACTTTCCGGTACCCCTAATATTATGCTTGGAATTACATATGCAAAACAATTGTCATTTTTATTAAAAGGCACTTCTATCATAATTAAAATTTATCTATTATATAAATGCTTTACTATTTATTTAATTTGAAACCAATAGAAAAGTAGGTAGATATATTGTAAAATGTATCATTTAAAAAGTATTATTATAGTTTATTATCTATAGCTGTTTTATATGACACACCATCATTAATTTGATAAATGTCCTTTGGTCAAAATATCGCATAATACTGTTCAAAAAATCTTAAGATGTACAAACTTTTCGAAGTCACCCTTATGAATCCTCAAACACCACGTCTTTATGGACTACCAAAAATTCATAAGCCCCATAGACCAGTTGTTAGTTATTCTGGTTCCTTCGCTGATAAATTAGCTATTTTCTTGGACAGATACTTGAAACAGTTAGTCGATTTCCGATTTTCTCATACAATCAAAAATAGTAAGGAGCTGGTTATTACACACGACTGAGACCTAATTCTCTTCTTGTTTCTTTTCACTTCGATTCCGGTTTTTGATTGTATTAACATCATTAGTTATTGAACGGTCATCATAACAAAATAGATTTTTCAGTTGAGCTTGAGAGCATTAATTTCTTGCATCATTCTATCTTCCATTGCGGTCGGGCTATATAGTATGAAATATATCGAAAGCCTACTCATACAGACCATTGTATTCCTTATTCCTCAAATCATCCTATGTGCCTCAAAACTTCCTTTTTTAACGCCATGTTTCATCATCTTTTGACTATCCCCCTACATTACCTTGCCTTCATTTTGGAGCTGAAAACTATTTTGCAAGTTGCATTGAATAATGGCTTTCCTATTCATGTTATTAGAAGGATTTTTAATCGTAAAGTCGACAAAATTTATAAACAACTTTGCTACCCCGTTTCGTCTTGCACTACGGATAGTTTTATTAGATGTTCTATACCTTTTGTTGGTAGTTTCTCGTATAAGGTGGCCAATGTCTTAAAAGACCACAACGTAAGAGTCTCCTGTAGCACCACCAACACCCTAGGTACTTTCTTCGTTTGCACCAAGGACTCAATTCCGGCGTCTAATTGGAGCGATGTTTACTCCCTTGCTTGCTCTACTTGTGGAGCTACTTACGTGGGTCAAACTGGTAGATCCTTTCGTGCAAGAATTCCTGAACACACCAGTTGCATAAGGAGTTTGATCCAGACACAGGAGTAAGGTGTCTCCATTTTTAACCCAAGGCTGGAAAACATTCCATTGCTGAGAATTTGGAAATTTGTTTATCTTTGAGGGAGGGTTCCATTGAGAATTTTAATGAACAGGTTAACTGTTGCTATTCCCGTTTTTTCGGCAACATAAATTTCCTTAGGTGGCTCACTTGAAGACTTTGTTTTATTATTTTTTTGACATAGCATTACAAGTTAGATATTTTGTTGTTTTTTTTATCTTTTGTCTTTATGACATTTCATTTGTTTATTTGCTACACGTTTTTTGTTCTATACATTATGTGTTTTTGTTTTATAGTTGTAACTTGGTATTGTTTTATTTATTGATTTAAAAAAAAATTATTTTTTTTGTTAACTAAAATCTTTACAGGGGGATGGATTAAAATCCAATCTAGACGTTAAAATAACACATGAGGGCTGTGTTTTCATATATGAAAATAAAAGCATACTTACTGATAACTTTGATATAACATAGTTACGAAGGAATTCTCGAAGTCTCTTGTACAACTCTAATCCAACTAGCTGTGCCCCTCCTGATACCTGATTCTTTTTACTTTTTGTTGCTATTGTTGAACTACCACGATCATTTCCCTTATGCACTGATGTACAATAGTCATGAACATGGGTATACAGTTGCATATAGCGCGGCTTTGGAATAGTTTGAAAATTATAAACGTGTTCTATGCCGGTGTTGAGTTCTCCCCATATTTGGTCGAGATCGATTTGTTTTAGGCCTGTTGAATTGGATCCACTCATCATTGAGCACCTGTTTGACATAATATAGGTAACACCTAAAGGAGATTACTATAGTAACTGAAACAAAAATTTAAATATAAAACTATAATATTGGAAAATTAAAATGAAAAAAAAAAACAGTTGGGTAAGGATACAGATAGTAGACAAATAATCTATGTTTCTCATCAGTCTTTCTCTCTTTATGTATTCCTTGACAAATAATCAAATTATATACATAGAGTAAATGTGAGTAGGATTTTCATTTGTCATCTAATTGTTTAAAATTTAAAAAGAAACTGTAGAGTAAATTGTACTTGTAAGAGCATTGTAAGTACAAGGCATATTCATATAATGGCAGAACTGCAAATAAATGGTAGTAACTATACGCCTGTTTGTCCCTTTCGAGGTGGACAGAAATAGCAAATACTCTAATTAAATTAAAAATCATGCATACAAAATATATCTCTTACCATATTGACCAGTTCTTTATAGACAAAATTGAGTTATGCACTATCTATGTCATCCAGAACATTTAAATTTCACGAGGTCTATCATACATACAGAAATAAATTGAACAAAACAAAAAATACTAATTATTTAGAATCTGAACAAATTACTGAATATATAACCTTAATCTTGACTTTATATTCACCGAAATTAAGCTACTGTTATGCAACGATAATAAAGGGTGTCCCAACAAGAGCAGAAAATTTAAATTTGGCGCCATTTTTGCTGTTGTGCTTTGACAGTCAAACCATTATGACAGTTCGATGTTAGAGAGCCCGTCATTATTAAAAATGGATCGCTATTTGACACAACAACGCATTGTTATTGTTAAACATTATTTACTCAACTAAACAACTCAAGCCTACAGACCATACTCAGCAAAGAGAGTTCGTAAATTAGTTCATGAACAACAAGTGAACGGTGAGCTTTCCAACAAAATCATCTTCAGCGATGAGGCCCATTTTCATGTTGATGGCTTCGTAAACAAGTAAAATTGCCGCATTTGGAGTGACAAAAACTCACATGTATTTCATGAGAAGGAAATGAATCCCAAACGGGTCACTGTTTGGTGTTTTCTTCGAAGACGGGAATGCACAAACAGTCAATGGCGAACGGTATCGGAGAATGATAACAAGGTTTTTTGTGCCTCACATGGATGGTATGGATCTCGAAGACATCTGGTTCCAACAGGAAGGTGCCACTTGCCACACATCACGTGAAACAATGGCATTATAGCACGAGACATTCTCTGGTCGTGTAATGTCCCGTTTGGACAACCAAACTCGGCAGCCTAGAACATACGATTTAATGCCTTTGGACTTCTTTCTCTGGAGTTTTTTGAAATCCAAAGTTTATGTGAACTAGCCCATGACCACCCAACCCTTAAAGGAGGAGATTAGACGCTGTATCACTGAAATCCTGACAAAGTTATGCCAAACAGTGAGGCCAAAGAGGGCATTTATCAGATGTGTTATTTCATACATAATTCCCACATGTCTACTTTATGATTAAATCAAAATTTCGGTATTTTCTCAAAAAAACTGTGTCATATTTAAAATTGAAATTTTCCACTCTTTTTGGGACACCTTTACTCAGGAATCATTCAATCGTAATTCCAAAACTCACCAGGAACTAGAAATTGATCACTTAGCACATAGAGAGGGAAGTCTATCATCAGTGACTGAATGGAGAAAAGATAAATAACACATTTATTGGGACAATCCTTTCATTTGATCATTAAAATCAGTTCAGTTAATCAAGGACTTGACAAAGAAAACAACCTGTTTTAAATATATATTTAAATAGATTTAAAAAATAAATAAATAAAATTGATATTTACAGCATACTGTGAATATGTTTAATGCATAATAGTTATTTTCTTTTAATTAGTGTGTCATGGATATAAAAAATTTTAAACAAAAAAAATAAATTAAATGACAATTATTGCAGACAAATCTTTAAACTACGACTTTCAACTGTCATGCATGTGAGCAAAAAGATAAATTTACCCTTTTCTACAGTTTTTAAAGTCATTTATTTTTCCAGTTAAAAAATACTGTTATTTCTATATAAACTGAAATGGGAAAAATGGAAATTAAAGACCCCAAGTATACATTATCTTTTCCATAAAATTAGCTCTCTAATTTATTCAAAACCAACTGTACTGCCTGTTGAATCATTTACTGCTTCTTACTTTCTAGTAAACAACATTAAGTTATGGTGCTTTTCTACACCCGATCGTTATGTATGGCTACGAAACTTGGTGATTAACCAACAGGCACGAGAACATCTTAACAACATTTGAAAGAAAAATACAGAGATCAATCTGCGGAGCAACAAAGGAAAGAGAAACATGGAGAATACAGATGAATAGGGAATATTCGTAAATGAAACATTCACCGAAGCACTTAAAGCAGGAACATAGGCAGGGCACGTAGCAAGAATAAATGAAGACAGAACATAAAAGAAAATTATGGAGAAGCGCATCCAGAAAAAAAGAGCAAGAGGAAAATCAAAGAAAAGATGGATTAACGGAATAGAAGATCTCCAGAAGCTAGGAGTAACAAACTGGAAGATAGTGGCAGAAAATTGTAAACGATGGTGAGCTGTGATTGAGTCAGCCAAAACCAATCAATGGGGTTACAAGGCTAACACCCCAGAAAGGATGAAAAAATATATAGAATTTCTAAAAAATATTCTCCTGTAAATATCAGATTCTCTTTTTGAGGCTTTAAAAACAAAAATTATATTAAAAATACTATACAGTTTATATATATATATATATATATATATATATATATATATATATCTGTGGGAAACAGCTCAACTATTTGATCAAATCAAATTAAATTTTGGTTTCCAAAATAAAATTACCTCAATTTAAGTTAGTGTCAATTGCAACGACATTTAAATGGTGAAATTCCTGATTTTTTAGCTACCATTGCAAACATCACCAGGAATATTAGTTAGTAAGAGGCTGAATATAAAACATTATATAATCATAGCATTTAAGATTGTTAATTTTATTAGGAGCATACTTTACCTTCAAAGTCATCTTTTCAAATATGAGTTTGAAGGTGATACAGATGTTTAAGGTGGCGGAATAGAAATAAATTTCTGCAAAAGTTGTGATTTACTGAAATTAATATTTTGAGCAAAAAAGGACATGACGATTACATGCAGTTGTATAATGAAGATAGGCTTTGTAATTAAGCCTTTCTAGCTGATTTCACTGGTAAATTAACCATTATAAATTTCAAAACGAGTTTTTATTTTCCTTTTATATCCGATATTGAAAATTATATAAAGAGAAAGTTGCTTAGCTTTTATATAAAAATGAGATTCTAAGGAAGACAGGGTTCTCTCCAAAATTCAACTGTTACTACTCATGAGTTAAATTGTTGAATTTTCAATATACTGTTTCGATGAATTGTTTTATTCTATTCCAATTTCTTTATAATACCATAATTAATATGTTAGTATCATGTATAAAACAACAAAGGGACCACTATGCCATGATATAAGCACTGAGATTTTTTAGCACACACCCCTATGTTTTGAAAATAAGTAACTTGTGCATACATTTAATATACAAATGTCCATCACAATAACAAACAAGTTGACCACCCCTGAGAGAGTACAGCAGCATGATTTTAACTCGTATATCCAAAAATGAAGAAAAATATATTTACAGGTAAACGTTTCTGTTTTAGATTTACGAAAATTTAAAAATAAAAATGAATACACGGTTTTTTCATTTTAGCTGATGATTTGCCTATTATTGCAGGGGACATTGTGAAGACATGTAACTCTTAACAGTGCTAGGTGTAAACTGCCATGTAATTCCAATAAATGCTAGGTATAGACTGCTTTTTTGATTTTCAAACATTATTTTACAAAATTTTTCATCATTGCTTCTCGTCAAAAAGAGCTGTAACATACTTGTAAACACCCAACACTCAAGTCTTATTATTTTATATTTTCATAAAAAATTACTTTTTTTACCTTAATCTCTGTAAAATTATTTTGCTAGCATGTTACAATGAGTGTGTTCTTGTTATTAACACTGAAAACACCACTCCACTTTTATTGTAGTCATTTTTTTAAAGTGTCCCCTTTTGCATACTGCCAAGAAAACAACAGTAGGGTAAATGTATAATTTCCAATTATCACCTGCTTATACATAACCTAAATGTGTCATTTTAATCTGTAATTGTCATGCTATAACCATTATTATATAACATAGAAGTGTCATTCTATTTTTGTTAATGTTTTCTCCGGTCTTGCCGGGATACTATAATAATTGCTCACCCTATGCTTGTAACAAGAACCACGAATTGGAATACACCAAAAAAACAAGAACAAACCTAATCATACAAATTAATAAAATTATAAACTGTAAAATCACCTTATGGTAAATCATTTTTTTTTTTAAACGTTACGTTAAAATCTACAAAATTAAACTTTTATTGTTCACTGTTTAGAATTCGTTATAAAATCATGTATTCACATACTCCTGAGAGACGCCATTTTTATCCTGACTCTTAGTAAATATCTACACATGTAATAAATAATCTGATATACACTTTAGATTAAATCCCTAAATGATAATTATTCGTCCAAAAAGTAAACTTGAATATTCAAGAAGCCTATTTCTTATTTTCACAAGGCTACTTTTTATATTAGAAAAGTTAAATTTTTAAAAATATACACAGTGCTACGCTAATGATCTGTTATAAATATACAGGGTCTATCAGTTTCTAACAGCTCCTTAACTTTTTCACATAAGTTACATCACGAAACCAAATGGTTAGGAGGCCAATATAAATAAGTGCTAACGTAATAGCATTTATAATAGAAGCGACTAGAAACGTACATCGCCACTTAAAACAACCTCGTAAAATCGCGAGTGGATGTGTGTTAGGAATCGTCCGGCGTAGAAATAAATTGGTCTCTTATAGTACAATCTAGCAGTCTATTTAAACAATTAATGCTTCTATTTATATTGAGTTTATAAATCTTGATATTAAATAGAAACTGGAATTTTTAAATTTTGTTAAGTAAATTTAAACTTAAAAAAGCATTCATATTGTTTATATCAGTCAAGGACCAATAGAACTTTATTACACATGGTTATGTTTGTTATAAATATTTTCATTTTATAATTAAATATTATTTCATATGATAATTCATCGAGTTATATTTTTTAAAAATTGTATATAAAGCTGAATTACACAAATCAGCCTAAAATTGTACAACATCGCTTAAAACAAAGTTCCAATAATACTAGAAAGATGAGTAAATTTTTACATTTGTTACAACAATACTACTGACACCATAATATTTGTATGTACTTTGTTTATCTTATAAGATTGCTGAGTAGATATAACCTTGTAGGATTATAACAGTAATCGAACTAGTAGAACACATGGAGGTCTAAAAGATCTATACTATTTGCCTATTGTCGAAATTTAATATAATAATGAACATTAAACGTATATAAACTGTCTTAAATACACAACTTGGATACCCATGCCTTTTTCTTATTTTGAAATCTTTCATCAGTGAAAAAGAAATTCTGTCAATAAGGTTGGGTAGGCAGAATCTAACTTTCAAGTGAATTTATCGTTCTGAAGCCGCAAAATAACACATAGGAAGCAATAGGATGGATGATATTAGAGAAAATGCTATTCAAAAAAACAGGTAAAACAATATTTGCAACATATTAGTAAAAACCTTTTGTTTCCTGGTTTTATAAAACTTCAATAAAATCATAAAAAAAATGGGTGGTACTTACCAGTTTTATAACATAACAGCAATGTGCACAATATTTACATATATTTGTACAAAATAAAAACTTCTAATTTAATACTATTTGCTAGAAAATTATAATTTATTGTTACTTTTCAACACGAAAATTATCACAAAAATTGACAGCTTCTCAGTGTGAACAACAGAGAAAAGTAAAAATATGGACGCGTTCAATCACTTTACAGAAAAATTATAATGATAACTTTAACTAAAATAAATTCATTTTAGTTTAGATGCGAACTATTCAAATGTTCAGGTAAAAGATAACTCTTCATCCGCGCTACAACGGTAATGTGCGAAAAAAATATTTTTTGCCAGAGGTTGGTAGTATGAGTTTGACAGAATTGTTCTTTGTGCATACATAATAGTGTTGTCTCATGCTAGCAGGTAAAATAACTCTATCTTTTCTCTCTATCGCAAATGTAGTGTACCTCAAAAACTGATAGGTGGTTGGTTAGAATATTCCGCAGTCTGTAGAGGTTGTGTTATATTTTATAGTTGTAAAGTGCAAGTGTTAGTAGTTTAAAAATATATCTGTGTCTAGAAAGGTGAAAAACAATACAAACTAGAAGAATGGCAGATAAAAAAGGTAAATATTTTCGATACTATCGGGTTCAGGCGAAATCTATTTTTAACAAAAGTAAAACCAAGATGGTATTTTCAATTGATTTTATGATGCTATCCACCCTATATGATAAGGAAGAACTAACACATTTTTCGATTTTATAAACAAATTCTTTATAATTGCATAATAGTATGCAGGATGTTCCTAAT
Organism: Sperchopsis tessellata; assembly: GCA_033557685.1. NCBI lineage: Eukaryota > Metazoa > Arthropoda > Insecta > Coleoptera > Hydrophilidae > Sperchopsis > Sperchopsis tessellata. The sequence goes on from JAWQRN010000460.1 coordinate 15,448, forward strand.
CGATACTACTAAAATTTTATAGGCGATCTCGTTCTTTCACGTATCAAACGTATATGCCATCTCGTTCTATTGTCATACCTATTTCGGCCTTGCCCTACATTGCAAAATACTGCAGTGTACTGGACAAAAAATGTTTTTTACTTTTAGGGTTCATATGAAGACAACATGTAAAAAACCCAGGTGCTTCTACCTTTTTAATTTTGCCCTATGTGATAGGAAACATCAATAATAAGAATCATAAGTTGGAGATTTGGTGAAAAATTAACTGCTTCCCCCACATTTGCTTACTCATTGGTAATAAATTAGTTTATAAACACATAATATTTAAAATGTTGCCAAATATCTTAATAATGTTACTGAAGACTTGCGCCCAATTTATTTTATTTTTTTAATTTTTATTACCAATTCATTGCTAAACAGACTTGTTGAACTGGGGTTTTAATGCTAAAATTGTAAGTGTACATTTTTCAAGTTATTAAAACAATTCTGGTTTATAGGACCAACATTCCATTACATATGACCAAATTTACACCATCTGAAAGGTCAAGAATCAATAATTTCTTTAATACCAAGAAAATATCATCAGTTTTAAAGAAATATTATACAAAATGTAATCAAATGATGTTCTTGTTGTATTTTAAAATGTCTTACCTATATAAATCAAATAAAATATGATGCTCAAGGTCTTCTAACTAAAGGTTTTATTAATCAAATAAATAGGTTAATAGAATTATCCACCTTACCTGTATTTCTGTATTTGCTAAAAAATATATTAATTTAGTTGTTCATTTATAACAACCTACACCTTATAATTGATATTATTTGAAGTGCAGTGCAATATTTTGCTGCACTTGTAACGCTACTAGTTTGCACGTCAAAATATACCTGAATGTTCAAAGATCAAATATTGGCAACAATCCTAATATTGCTTCCAAGGACTATTTATTAAATGTGGTTGAAGTATTGTCATATAAATTCAAATAATAATATCGTTTTTAAGTATCTCTGCAGCTAGTTTTTAGACTGTGGAGACAGGTGTTTGTTCAAACTTGGCCAAGGAATTTTTGTTGAATTGGAAAGAAACCTCAAGAATAATATGGATGATGAATTGAATGGTTTCTGGATGGAAACAGTGCACATGGTCAGGAAATTGCGGACTTCTTTTCATTGTCACAAGAAATATTTTCAAAGGCAAATCCATTGATTGTAGTAGAAGAATAATTACAATCAGTAAAAAGTCAAATAAAATAGCTGAGAACATTAATTTGAAAAGAGTTCAATGGGAAGTTAAACCCATTTATCTTCCATTGTAAAGAACTGCTGAACAGTGTTGCTAGATCTAAAGTCTCATTTTTCTCTATAAACTCCCTTTTCTGAAAAGAATTCATTCATTTTACTGAACCCTGCTAATCTTAATAGATTTGAATCTACAACGATCAGTTGTTATTTTAATCTATATGAAATAACAATAATACCTTTTTTTGTAAATATAATTTTTTCAAAATTAAACCTAGTTGAACTGCAACTCATCCATGTTGAAGAACATGTGTAGAGCTGCTCCAAGATTACATCTCAAAGGACCGGCACAGGCCATTCGAATTTTTCTGTAAATCGCCGAGCTGCCTACACCCACTTACCTGATTACTAACACGAACATATCCGTGTGAACTTATTCTTTCTTATTAATTTGCGGTACCTAGATGCAACATTTTTAATGTTTTGAAAGTGTTTACGTGAGTGTATATGCCTTAGAACTGCAGTAGACAAATAAATGAATTCTAACTGCCCAAAAAATTAAGAATGGGTCAAAATTTGGTTACCCCAAATCAAAATTTCCTAAAAGCCCAGCATTTTCAGTACTATTTATTTATATGACGTCTGAAATCTGGTCAAATCTGTCATATCAGCAAACGTAAATACATTTTTGTAATTACAAACCAAAATCTTTACGAACAATTATGTTGATTGTGATCTTCAAAGAAACATGATTGAAAGTTGACGACTCCCTTTTAAAAACAATTAAATCAATTAAAAACTTTAATTTATTCATTGGAAATTCAATCTAAAGCCAAAGAAAATCTACAGTTTTAGAATTATAACAGTAAATTGAATCTTTAATATAAAAACATCTTAAAAAAGACAGTTTTGACAAGTTTGTACTACACAGTTTTTGTAAAGTATATTTCTGAATTAATTTCTTTATTGATTTTTAAGATTGACATGTAAACATTCAAATCTGAAACAAATAGGAGGATTTGTTAAATCAAAGCAGTTAAAATTGTTTTGTTAAAGCTGAGGATATTTTATGACAATTATGGGCGGAATATGTTTCTTGTCTTATCAATAATAGACTGTTTGTTTATTTAAACAAATATTTCTGTACATAAATTGGTTCGACAGTAATATACAAATAATTATTTAATAGAAATTTCTTATTAATATCTTCATTTTCATAATCTTATGCAGGTGTCTAGAATAACTTTTACGATATGAAGATTAGAATCTTTGTTTTAATAAAGAAATTTTGTCAATTAGCTTTTTACATGCCAACTATTTTCACTTGCTCATGATAGATGCAGTTACCACCCTTTTTAAATTAGGTATTTTATTTAATTCATAAATTTTCATTATATTGTTATTAGCAGTTGCTTATAATGTATTGAAGTTATACACATCTACACATTGCTTTTGTTAGAAGAACAGATATTTCAATAGTTATTACATAAAATTAAAACTATTGATTTGTCATGGGTTAGATTATTTTATTTATAAAGTTAGAAAGTTTAATACTGCTACACCAAATCAGAATTGAAAACTATCATGCGGTTAACTGTTTTTGCAAAGTGCTAGAAATTTCTTTTATCTTTTATAAAGATATCGGAGTAAAAATCAATGAGGAAAATGTACCGTTTCCAGTTTCACAGTTAAAAGACTATCTAACACACTATAGTCACCTACATTATACTTTTTTTAAGATCCATATTTTAATTTTGCACTTAATAAGCAGCCCTGAAAATTTGAAATTAATATTTACACATTTCTAATTAAGTGTTTAGGTGGAAATTTACGGAAAAAAAGAATTTGTCAAATCAAAACAACTTTAATGAAAGACCATCATAACAACAATATACATAAAGCTATATCAATACATAACTGGGAAACAATCATACACACACCATCTTGTAATTCTGCTAGTTAACAATAACACTATAGCTTTTAATAATATACTTTGAGTGACTCAGGAAACAAGAGGCCAATCGTGCCTTTTCAGCAGCAACATTTAAATCAAGATTTTGATGCTTATAAGTCTGTCTTCCTGACATTCTTCATGTTCTGATAGATTAACAAGGGCTTCAGATGATCTATATCTATCTAGAGAGTACCTGGTTTAGCTAGTCTTTTAAACTCTTTATGCCCTAACCTAAATATGCAGCTGCTGCCAAAATGTATAGCAGACAAATAACAGTTTCTCTTCCAGAATTTAAAAATTAAATGTTAAATATCTTTTCGCCAATATTTTATTTAAATATAAATTAGAAACAAATGTTTTAGATAACATATTATTTGAAATTTCCTACGATATCAACTCATTATTTTTCTATTTTATGAAAGGATTATTTATTAGTGAATGAAAGCTTGTAGAGTAAAATATTACCACATTTTTCATTTTGCCTATCATAAATATTTGTCTAAATACTCATTCATTAACAAAATTTTCACATTAGTCAGTTTTTCTTAATCATATCTACAATATTGATTAGATAAATAGTATTTTAAAGATACTAATGCATTGTTTAACAGAATTTATATTCAGATGAAACATGTTATTCTTTTCAAAAAACCTTTGTGTGAAAAATCATAAAGTTCCAAAAGGAATAATGCTTGATTTTAATGATGGGCTGGTTTTTTTATTAATACTTTCATAGATAAAGCTGCTTCTTATGGGGGTTATAAAAGAGTCACTTAAGCAATATTATTTAGGTCTACATATGCAGACATGTCCCACAGGATCAGCACAAAAATGACTGCTTATGTAGATGCTGTTCGCAAAAGTGTTTTCAACATCTCAATAATATCGTCTTGAATACCATCATTCTACAGTGGTCAGTAACTGGCAAAATGTATAATTCACAATAATAGAGCAAGACAAAGTGTCAAAATTCGTATTAATACTCTTTATCAAATACTACATTTATCTCTAGAGTTGAGTTCAACCCTTGTTGTATCGCTTGGTTTAATTTGACAGATTGTCTATGCATCTAAATTTCAAAGTGTCTATTGTACAGAATTTCTTCATTTTCTTACATATATATATTACATATATCGTTTACATTTGCAGGCACTTTAGATTAAATTACTGACCGAGTCCAACAATACATTTCAATCCTGTTTAAAGTATCTATTTAGGCAGTTGAACCCAACTCGACATAGATTTTTTTTTCAATTTGAACAGTACTAAATTTTGAAATAAATGTAATCGTAGTTAATAATTGTTCTTCAGAATGCAATTCAGAACAATGATTGAATATAAACACCAATGATATATTTTTACTTTAACTATGCTTTGAGGATAGTTTAGCCTTAGTAAGATTGAAATCCTTTGTGGAGTTAGTTACCCAATTGTCAAAAAAATAGATCAGACATCATTTAAATTTGTAAACAAACGTTTAGTTGAGCAGAGTATCAGGGCTATTCTGAAATATGAACCTTTATTTTTTACTAAGAACAAGATAATTATTGTTAATTTTAAAAATGAAATTTCAAAGACATGGATTCAGAACATTCTTAAATTGTGTTACGCAAGGATACATTGTATTTTGTTTTTCTTTAACCATTTTTAAAATTAATAAGCTAACCTATATAAAAGTGAAAGACTCAAAAACATTTCATTTGTATTGTACAGGGTGATTCACTATATTTTGACCCCCCTTAACTCTTTTGTTAGAAAAGCTATAACAAAAAGTTAAATACAAAAGTTGTAGGGTTTCATCTATATATTTTTTAAATACTACTAAAAAAGCAATTGCCTGGATAATGTCACGTGATATAAGAATAAAGGTGATTTTTTTTAAGGGAATACTTGTATATATTTACATTTTCTCTTAGATAATTTGTTTCTGATTGCTAATATATAATGTTGATAGGTGTAGCTGTAATAGTTTTTGACATATTGGGCCTTATTTTTTTTAGTAATTTAAAAAAAATATATAGATGAAACCATACAACTTTTTTTATCACTCTTATAATAAAAGAGTTAGGGGGGGTCAAAATATAGGGAATCGCCCCCTGTACATATGTGATAAATCAAACTATGTTTTCATGGCATCTGTTCTATAGCATTTAAAATGTGGAAAATACATTGAAATATTTTGTATTTTATTACAATGGTCTAGTTATACAATAAATATTTCTTTTCATTTACTGTAAGGTATATAATTAGTAATTTAAGAGATATAGCGCCTCCCTGTCTTAATGTTTCATCAAAAACATTTTGACCCTAAGAGTAACACCAATGTGTTTTTATAATCTTGAGGATATTATGTCATCTCGATGTCTTGGTTTTGCAGTGTTTTAATAATAGATTTTGCTTGGACTTAGTCTTACGCTATTTATGACTCCCTAAACTTATTCATTTCATATATATTATATATATATATATATATATATATATCGATTTTAGAAGGATAATGTGATTTTAGATATTGTAATCATTCAATTGGGTGCCTTTCTTCTTATTTTTTGTGTAATTTTATTTTATAAACATCCCTATTCGTAATTTTATGCTATCTTTATATTCAAGAGCTGTTCCTTTGAGATTTGGCTTCACCATTATTTATTAAATGAGTATATTTGCTATGTTTTAATATCATGAACTTTCCCCCTTGAAATTGAAAATTGACTTTAATTTTCATTTTTTATTTTTCCTATAATAATAGCAGATGCATTGAGGCCTGATTGTTAATAGATTTTCTGGAATTAAATGTATAGAGTGATTCTAAATTGTAAGAAGATATTTCAACAGCTACTAGAGCTCGCTGAAATAAAATGAAAGATCCTGTGAAATATTGTTCTTTAATACTAATCTCACAAATAATTTATTTAAATTTTCTATTACCTTTTTAGTAGTATGTATGTAGTCACTGTACCTGCCAATTGGTGTGTTAGAACTGTCTCAAACATTTAAGCACTTAAATCTAACATAAACCCTTATAATTTCTATATTGTCCAGTATTGATTATATCTTACCATTATGTGTCGTTGTTAGACTCGTGGAGAAAGGGCACTTCTTTTATTATGTTTTTATTATTAGTTACTATAAAATAAATTTCATTTAAGGTGCCATTTGGTCCTCACCAGAATGGAATGGAAATCATATAACAGGTAATATTATTAAACATTGCATTGATTTTTTCAAAATTAGTTGGGATAAGGACATTTCTTTTTCTTTTATAAGTCTTCATTAACCTTACCTTTTGTGAGGGCCTTAAAGAGACAAAGAATATTTTAAATTCTGAGTAGGATATTAGGAGGAAGAGCTTCAGATGTCAGAGTGCCTTATCATTTTTTATTGATGCATTTCAATTACTTCCTTTTATTCTTATCTTACTGGTACTTATGTAGGTTGACAAAAAACATTAAATTTTTTCATCTGCACAGATCTTTTCGATATTAAAATCATTACTAGCAATTAATAAGTTAGTATAGAAAACTACAGGTTATTTTAGTCATGTACTGAAAAAGTTGTTTACATCTGCAGTTTGTCAAAATCTTAGCATATATATTTTTTTGTTGATTTTGACATATCAGATCAACTGAAGATGCTTCTATGTTGAATACTGATTGATGTGACATTGCAGATTGCTAGAAAATATAATATGCTGGGTTTTAATTACATGCAACTGTATACACTATTATCATATTCTGATTTGTTTATATTTTTTATATTATATTTACATTTATCATAAATATTACCTTCATTTAGCATTCTTCAAATGATGATTCAAAGTCGAAGAACCGCATGGGGATTTTTGAAACATTAAAAGTTGGTGGTTTCATGAAGGTAAAGTTCCGTACGACATTTTTGCATGCTAATAAATTTGGATGTATTTTCAATTATTTTGAATATGCAAAAAAAAAACTTTTATCAAATGTCTTGGTTGTCTACCATCAAGTTAACATGATCTCAGTCTTTCATCGGGTTTAAAAACAAAATATAAATCTTTAAATAATATTGCTTCATGCGCTTTAAATTTGGTGGTACATTAGACAACGTGTGCTTTTTTGGAATCAGTATTTTTTCTAAATTGTTTGATATGCACATAATACACAAGATCTAAAATGAAAATTATACAAAATAAAAGCAAAAGTACTTTTTTTATTTCATTAAAACTTAAGTACATTAAAAAATTCTTCTAGAGCACCAAAAGTATTCGCATGTTTTAATTTATATTTAACAACGAAAATCAACTTTTTTATTGTAGAATCAATCAACTAAAGATAAACAGAGTTTTTAGCCTGTTATAATAAATATATCCACAAAGTCACCATGTGGCCACTCGAATTTGAATCACACTATATTGCTTTAACTAACTTCTAGTTATGATTTTAGTATCAATCGAATGATGTGTGTAGATGTAAATACACAGTTTATGGATTTTAGACTGGCTTCTAAATCTCAGGTTATTTTTTTAAAGCTTGATTTTTTAGTAGTCAGTATATCATATAACAGACTCCAAAACAGGGCTGCTATTGCTATTTTTTATATGAGGGGCATGGGTAGTTGGACTTTAATAATTGTAAAAAATAATTGCATTGCAAACATGATGAAAAGCGTATTGGATTTTTCATTTGTTAGAAGGATTCTTGAAAAATTACTTCTTTTTATTTTAAGCAAAAAATATGAAATTGAGTGCTGATTTCAAATATGTAAAAAGATACAATGTAGTGAAATGGCTCATATGCTTTGTACTACTTTCAATAAAGCTGCATCTGTTGTTTATGTATGATAGTAAAATGCACAGTTAAACTCCGATGGCAAACGGGTGGTTCAGACTTATGTTTTGACAAACCTTTCAGTGTGTTCTACTCCTCGCTCTTTAGACCTTAGACTCTGACAATCTACATACTTGTATTTTGTAACATAGTTATTAGCTCATAACTAATAATGTTATATAAAAAAGCAAGGACTAGAATGTGCTGTGAGGTGTTTCAGAAGTGCTGAATGCAGGTTCACTGATGAAGAGGTGGTATTCCGGAAAACTTATTTTTGGACCACTCTTCTGTTAATGGTATATTTTGGCAGTGCACACTACTATTAATACATAATCAATAGAAGCAACATACGGTTACCAATTATTTTCTTGTACTATGTAAATTTCAAATTAGAGGTAATATCCAGAGAACTTGGCTCTTTATTATCATTGATCAAACTAGATGATTTTCTCAGAAGTTATTGAACACAGTATATATGTACTAGAATCAAATGTAAGTCAGCTTTTAACTGTTTACATCAGCATAGATAATTTTAACTGATATTTCAATATTGGATCATGTTTGCTGTCAACATACTTTATAAATATTTTTTAAGTGTTATTAAACAATCCAATTTTATCTATTCCATGTTTTTGGTTCTTATAAATATGAAACATCAATTATGTTGCATGTACAGAAATTTTCATCTCTGGCTATTTTGGTGTTATAATAGTTAGACATTTCTTGTAAACATGTACTAAAAGACAATATTTAACAGGTTTTAAGAATGCATCAATGTTTTCATCTTAATTTGTTTAAAAAAATATGAAAAACAATGATTATTTCTTTACCCACACATCACATGTATGTCCCTCATGTAGGGCTTTCTTGAATTTTTGTGTTTTATATTGCTGCTTGGATTTTTGCAATTGTGAAAAAAAATGCTTGTAATATACATACTTAATATTATCATTTTTATTGTGAAAACTTTCAACTTGAAAAAGGTGCAAAAGTATACAAGATTTTCTATCTATTGTATTTTGACATTTTAAAATCGCCTGTATTCTATAGAATTTGATTAATTCATATACATGCAATCCAAGGTGCCTATTAATAGGGTCTCCTAGTTTACTATAAAATGGTAAGTTGTTAGATGGTTAGCAGCTACAAAATACACATTACTGTATATATCACCTATAATTCTTTAAATCTTGTATGATGTATATTATTTAAAACTTCTTATAGGAAACTTCCAGTTTGAAAAAATGTTCAGTTTCATTGAAAAATACTTAAGTGATCAGTACATGTCCATATAGATAATTGTATACATGCACAGCATCTTTTGTGATTTCAAATTTATAAGAACAATTATATCCGCAACATTTTAAATTTTATCACATATTTTGTCTTTGTGAATGCAGTCATTTTCATAAAAATTTACAAAAAGTAATAAGTACCAAAATGGGGTCTGTTTGTGGAAGCATACAAATTTAACCAAATTTCCAACTTTAAATATTATTTTTTATATTACTGTTTTTTATTTCACTTTATTGAAACATTGACAGAAAAAATTGGATAAAAATTTAAATGATAGTAGTACAAAAAGAATAAGGGCCTGTAAAGAATTCGAGACCGCCTGTAAACATGACTTGTCCCATAGTATTCGGCAATGAGGGTACACATGTATGATGATAATATGTTCCTTGCAGCACGTGCGTTAAGATCAACATGTGGGGAGAGACCGAGACGGACCGTTATTGGAGGAGGACTGCAGAACAAACAGTACCTATTTAATTTTCATGTGTTTATTTATACAGTGGCTGATGCTTGTTGGTTACCCGCTCATCGACTTTACCTTCACTAGATTTTTGGTTGGGATTGCATACAACGCTGCATTTAACACATTTCTTTAACTTTTATTTGGAATTAGTTTATTTGTTTAATTTATTGTTGAAAGTATGAGTTTGATTGATCATATATAATACAAAGAATAATTCCGTTAAAAGTGATCAACGGTAATTCATTTTTTATATTTATAATTTGTTATGAGTTATAGTTGTACTAGGATTGTGTCCAGGTGGAATTTTAATGCTTTATTTTTAAATGAAAAACGGCAATGATATTTCACAAGAGCTAGATCTCGTATTACAGGCTTTATAACTTAAGAGATTGAGTGGCCATAACTGCTACAGTTCTAAAATGTGTATGACCTATAGAGCTTCTTTTTTGTCCTATATGTTTTTTAGAATTGTGTGTACTATAAATTATGCGGTCTAAAAATTCCCAACTGCTAGCGTTACAGTGATGTAAGATTTCTTAGTGCCAAAAATTTTAAAAACAAAAAGGATATTTAAGTTTCTGAAAATGAGTGTACCACATTTTATGACAGTGCTCAAAGTACGTGACTGTTAATTGTAAAGGACATTTTCCTTCACTGTAATTGACCGGCCGTTCTAGGTAAAAATGTATATGCATATTTTTTCAAAATTATCTACATTTTCAGATGCACATATTATTTTCTTCCAATTGCCAAATATTTGTGTTTTAAATTAGCTATAATCTTAAAATTGTAAGGATGTATAAGACTAAGATTTGATACGTATAGCAACTTGACATTTTATATATACAGATATCTCAATCTTATTCTAGCAATTTTTGAAAACGGAACACCTAAAAAATTATGTAAAAATCGTAATAAACATAAAATGCCTAGTTCATATAAATTTGAATTTATTTTACAACTTCAACTAGTGAAATATGTATGCATTGATTTTTAACCGTGAGTGTAACTTTAGTTAGTCTTTTCAAAATGCAGTATTTTTTCTGAAAATTATGTACAGGGTGATATTTTTACTGGGGTTTTATCCTTTTTCCCTGCCAAACTTTTTTGTGGTACATGGCTGTTTTAAATTTCTTAGTTTGTTTAAAAATTATTTGTCTTTCAAATTTTTGATATCTCTTTTAGTTTATGACTTATTACGCATAATTCAGAAGCATGTTCAAGATGATTTTAATCAAATTTTTTATCATACTCATTCTTGGTCTTGATCTAAAATTCAATACACGTATACCATTTGGTGACATCAACTATGCTATGGTAGTTTTACTCCTAATGATACACAGGGTGATATGTTTTGTGGGTTATGTACCCATTTTCCTTTCAAATTTGTTTGTGGTACATCACTGGTAGATTTATTGCTTTGTTTTAAAACTTATTTCTAGTAGTTTTTTGTTATCTAGTTTAGAAGTGATTAACTGAATTTTGTGTATTAACTTCTAAACTAAAGAAGATAACAAAAAGCTGCTTTAAGTTCTTTTAAAACAAAGCAATGCCCGTAACATACCACAAAAATATCAATCTGTATATTATTTTTAATCATTATCTAGAAAAATCAGTGACCTATAAATCTCATTCCCAAAAATATGATTAAATCATATTCGACCTACATTTCACTGAGGTCCTTTGTGCAGCCCGCGGTGGTCTGGTTTGATATAAAAGTACCAAAAAATAAACTGTCTTAAATAGTAACATTCATTACCTATCTATATATTTATAATAGACATATACAAGCAGCCTTCTACTAGGTAGCTTTCATGGCAGTCGTATCAGACGACACTTTTTTGCCGTACCCACTCCATCTACGAGGGTCCGACCTATGCGAAGCAAAGAACTGTATCTTATTACATTGCGGCACCCGATATACTGAAGTAAGCATTGTTTCTCGCATGCTTTCTTGTGTCGCACGCGAATCAAGAATAACAGGCACTATAGTAATTTAATTTATTTTATTTGGATTCTTTTAAATTAAATATATTTTTTGTAGCCTGATTATAAAAAGGAGCTTAACATCTGAAAAGAAGAGAAGTTGCAGAAAAACATCGTCAGTTCGATGAAGAATGGACTCACAATTATTTTGTTACTTCTATAAGGGGCAACTCAGTTTGTTTAATATGTTCAGAAAAAGTATCCATTTTAAAGGCATATAATGTTAAAAGCCATTTTGAAACTAAATATTCTTCGAACAGCTATGGAAGTATAAAGTTAATCAATTTCAAAAAAGTGTATAACAACAAAATATATTTAAGGCTCATATAAACATCTGATACGGTACGTGCAAGTTAGTCAAATTTTACCATTTTTAAAATTACACCATTTTCTGATTCAGAAATAATAAAAGAATGTTTAGAAGCAGTTGTAGAAATTGATTTTTCAGATAAAAATGATATAATTTAAAAAATTAGTCTATCGCAATTTAAAATTGCAAAAAGAATTGGCGATATATCAGAAAACATTAAAAACTCTTTAAATAACGAATTTCTAAATTTTTAGTGGGTTTCACTGGCTTTGGACGAAAGCTGTGACATTAGCGACACAGGGCAACTTGCTATTTTCTTAAGAAGCACCGATTCAAATTTTAATGTTACTGAAGATTACGGAGCCCTTGGCCATGTCTAGCATGGATTTAGGATTGTCGAGATGGCTTGCAAAGGATGTAAAAGAATTCACAATCCGTAGAATGATCATGAATCATTGCATCACTATCCAACCAGTTATCAAACTCTTCAAATTTATTAAATCTTGAACACTGAATCATCGACAGTTTAAAGAATTTTTGAAAGATTTAGAAAGCGAATATGGCAACCGAGGTTTGCTATTTAAGTGGAGGTGTGACATTCAACATTTTCTAGATATAAAAGATTACCCTTTTCCACTATTTTAAGACAAAGAATGGGTTTGTGATTTTTTTTTCTGTTTTGACATTATTCAGCATTTGAATGATTGAAGGACGAAAACGTTTTATACGTAATATGTTTGACAAGATAAACGCTTTTGAAAATAAGCTTGAAATTTGGAATCGTCAACTTTCATCAAATAATACTATTAAATCTCCAACTTTACAAAAATAAAATGCTACTGACACAAAAAAAAATCTTTGTAAGAAATAGAGACGTTCAAAAACAATTTGAATCACGTTTTAAAATTTTACGGGAATACAAAACCAATTTCAATATTTTTTCATCACCTTTCAATATAAATGTGGAAAATGTAGTAGAAGAGACTTAAATGGAGATAATTAAAAAATAAATTTCAAAACACTGATCCTGAAAATTTTTACAAAAATTATTTTCCATCTGCAATTTTTCCATTGTTGGCAACACATGCTCAACAGACTTTCTTCGGAGCATGTATATTTGCGAACAATTATTTTCAATAATGAAAATAATAAAAACTGATTGTCGGAAAGGATTTAATATTGGAAGGTTGGAAAATTGTATACGAGTTACAAGAACTTCTTGCTTCAAAGCAGTGTCAAATAGCGCATTAAATTGTTGCCCTGTTTCATTATTAGTCTAATTTATATAATTATATAATTATTTTTGTAAAATTATTTTACGAAGTTAATGCTTTATTTTGTATACATTAAAAATTAAAATAAACTTATTTAAATAAGAAATCTTTATTATAAATACACACAACTAAATAATAGATATGTGGCTCAGAGTATTTGATTTTCTATGGGACCCAGGCCAAAACTTTACACTGTAATAACTTGCTCATAAACTTAAGGGAATAATGAAAAATTTAAACAGTTTTTTTTTTAACAAACGGAAATATACAAGAAATAATTTCAAGGGTCAGTGACTTGTCACAAGAAAGTTTGGGAGAGAGGAAAAATAGGTAACACTCCAAAAAATATCATCGTGTGTATAATTTTAAGTAAAAATGCTGCATTTTGAAGACTTATTAAAGGTATACTCACGATCCAAATTTGAATTTTATAGCCCATCTATACATTTTTCGATATGTTTATTAAGATTATTCGCATTATTTTTAGGTGTTCTATTCATTTTCAAAGTTTACAAGAATAGGATTGAGATACCGTATACAT
>JAWQRN010000461.1:0-29303 GCA_033557685.1 Sperchopsis tessellata
ATGCTCTCTAAATATGTATTATTTTAAAGCTACCATTGTAGTAAAGAAACAATATTGTCATAGATCATCAGCCAAAGCCTACTGCACTGTCAATGACAAGCTTTAAAATAATACATATTTAGAGAGCATTTTCAAGGCCCAATATGTCAAAAACTATAGTGAATCACTCTGTCCGGCAACAATCTGTATGTATTTGTATAGTGTGTTGCCTAGTATTAATACTATGAGAGAAAAATGCTCTTTCAAAATACCCGTGAGAACCTTTTTGGGAGCTCTACCTGCTAAAACAAAGTGACTTCTTCAGTGAATGAAGTAGAAAAACGTTTGTTCCACAGTACCGATGTCATCATACTGTTTAAAAATGTAAGTACAAGACGCACTATCATTCATGAAAACGGCAAATGCATCTATAGATGTGACGGTTAGCTCTGGCGATTATGTTATTTCATAATCAATTATTGATTATTGTAAAACAATTCATTATATTGATTCATCTATTAAACATCGATTATTTTTCGACTTATCGATAATAATTCCCAGGGCAAGTGCTGTTTTTACGTAACTGCTACTTTTAACTGGTTTTTTTCAGGACCAACGTATCGCGCTTCGCAAGTACTCAGAAACTTTTAAAGCACACGATCTGCTGAAAAGACCAACGTGCGCAACAGTGACTTACCAAAGCTGGACATGTGACGGTATTTACATAACAGCCAGTTTATTGGAGCTTATATTCAATTTTGAAATAGGTAGTATATTTGCCGTGCAAATGAATTTGAATTTAAAAATGTTTATAATTTTGTGTTTACTTTAAAGCATAATATATTTTGTTTCTACAAAGTTTGCTCCATTTTCCTTCAAAACATGATAGCAATTAAAAATTATTTAAACAAAAGGCCCTTTTACAGTCTGTTTCTACGTATCTGGCAGACATCAGTTCTTTCAACCTTCCGATCATGCAGGCCGGCAATAACAAACATTTGCCGGGACATAATAAAAATGTATTAACATCGCTAAGTCATCGGGTTTGGGCTTGGAACAAGAACACCTAAACTAACCGCAGCTGTTTCTGTGTGCCGAGTTGCCATCAGACTATTAACAGTTTCACAGTCGCAGTTACTTTGTTGCGTTAAGGTACAAAAACGGTATTTCCCATCTCTAATATATAGATACTTGTGATGGACATCTGCTCAGTATTGAAGGACAATGTAGTAGTTAGTTTCAGGCCACGACAAATATTTTTGATAGTTCTACAGCACCTATGGACTATGCAATATATTGTGAAAACAAATGATAGGTAAGGAGGTAAATAGAGAGCAATATATATTTACTACATCGAACATTGAGACAGCAAAAGTTTGTCAGTATTTATACTGCTAGAACAATAAAAATGTTGGTTGTCTTTTACTTCGAAAGATCTATGCGAACTATAAATATAATGGCATGATATTTCTCTCTTGTATGTGAAATGAATAAGTGTTTTCGATTTCCATAATTCCAATAGCTTCAGACGCATGTGTGTTTTCGTTCTTTTGTTCTCGTGCGTTTTATTAGGATAGTTATAGGAATGATCAAGCTAGGGTGAAAGGATGGATTTAAATGTTTTCACAAAGTCATATTTTACACAATTATTTGTAGTTTATAACATATGTACTTGAATATAATTAAGTTCGCGTACTTGAACTGTAAGAAACTTATCGAAGTTTAATGAGTTTGAATTATTTAACAATATGACCACAAATACGTCGACACTGTGAGATAGTATATAAACTGTTCTCTTGATGAACACAACTTGTACTTGATTGTACAGTGTGAACAAAAATACCCCACAGTAAAGAAGAAAGTATAGTTTTCGTTTGTTCATATTACATTTTGGTCAACCCTATCCTGCAGGAATATGAGATTTGATGACACTATACAAATATTTACACAACACAATATGCATGTCTATAGCGGTGGTTGCTGAAAAATGGCGTAAACAAATATTATTTGTTAATACCAGCCTTTGTTAGAAAAATAATGTTCATTTTTATGCACTCTGCCTCATAGGCACAGAAAAAATGAGGTAAATAATACATGTTGTATAGTTTCACAGATTTTATAATTTTGTTGACTAGTTTCGATTTTTTAAGCAGGGGTTCAGTAGAGGAGATCTGTTAAATTCTACAAGTGCATTTACACAATTATGTTAACTACTGTTTGAATGTCTTTTTATTTCTATTGTCTCAAGATAATTTAAGCTAATGCTTTTTTGCTTAATATGAAGGGCATCTATTTTTATTTGTTGGAGTGTTCTATTTCTAGGTGATCAGTGAAATTTGACTTAGTGTGGGGTGGATTATCAAGGTTTATGTTTTTTTTTGTATTCGCTAATATATTCGTCCGTTCTGATTTTGAAATTTCTACCAGTTTGACCGATGAATTCTGTATTACACTCTAAACAAGACAATCTATAGACACCCGATTTTTGTAAAATATCTCTAGGGTCTTTAAGTTAAATATTTGGTGACTGATATTTGTGGTTGATTTGAAGGCAACTTTTAATTTTAGTTTGGACAAAATGTTAGAAATATGGTCTGATAATTTTCCTAGATATGTTATGACTACATATGGTTCATTAGCAATTAATTTTTGTTGTGGATATATCATATTACTAACTGTTTTCTTAGAGTGTAATTTTAAAAGTGTCTATTTGGGAGGTAAAGTATCCATTGCTTAAAGCAATCTGTTTAATGGTGGAAATTTCCTGTTCTTTATTTTTATCCAAAAGGATCTCTAGCCTATTTATCATAGCTCTTAAACTTGAAAGTTTATGTACTAATATGATGTTGTGAACTAGCAGCTATTGTTGAGTCTGTAAATGTGGGCTTTCTATATATTTGAAATTCTAAAGAGTGGGCAATACGGCAAATTGTTAAATCTAGGAAATTTATTTTATCTATTTCGGTTTCTACGGTGAACTCGATATTATTGTGTAATGTGTTAATTTACGTAATGATGTATTATCCTGCTTTTCAGGTACAGATAGACAATTAAACACATTTCTAAAATACATTACACAATAATAGCGAATTCACCGTAGAAACTGAAATAGATAATAAAATAAATTTCTTAGATTTAACAATTTGCCGTATTGCCCACTCTTTACAATTTCAAATATATTGAAAGCTCACATTTACAGACTCTACAGTAGCTGCTAGTTCACAACATAATATTAGTCATAAACTTTCAAGTTTTAGAGCTATGATAAACAAGACTAGATATCCTTTCAGATAAAAATAAAGAACAAGAAATTGCCACCATTAAACAGATTGCTTTAAGCAACGGATACTTTACCTCCCAAATAGACACGCTTTTAAAATTACTCTAAGAAAACAGTTACTAATATGATATATCCAAAAATTAATTTCTAATGAAACATATGTAGGCATAACATACCTAGGAAGATGTTCATGTATATAGATTGTCTTGCACAGAGTGTAATACAGTATACATCGGTCAAACTAGTACAAATTTCAAAATCAGACGGACGAACATATTAGAGAATACAAAAAATACATAATCCTAGATAGCCCACCCCATACCAAGTCAAATTTCACTGATCGTCTTCTAGAAGCAAGACACTCACTTCAAAAATAAAAATAGTCGCCCTTCATATTACGCAAAAAAGCATTCGCTTAAATTATTTTGAGACAATAGAAATAAAAAGACATTCAAACAATAGTATACATAATTGTGTCAATGAACTTTTAGAATTAAACAGATCCCATGTACCAACAGCCGCTAAATTGTATCCCCCCTACCCCCAAAAATGTTATAAATTAGGCTGGTAAGTTGTAGTAATCTTAGTTATGAATGTTTTAAAAAATGAAACTAGTCAACAAAATTATAAAATCTGTGAAACTATACAAAGTGTTTCATTTACCTCATAATTTTAAATTATGAAGTTTCGTGAAGTAACGTTCAACTCCTTTAAATATTTTGAAAGGAAAGACATTGGCAGCCTACTCCAACCATAAAAACTTATTTTACTTAGTTAACATTTACTTTGTTGAAGCATATTTTGAGAACTACAAATAACAAAATGTAGCTTTATTAAATATATTTTATTTTAAAACAAATAGAAAACTATAATAAAAATAAAACAATACATGAATACTAAAACCTTTAATGTACAAAATTGTTAATAACTTAGTCCGAGTCACTAGCACTAGACTCAAAATCTCCAACATCAATGGAGAACTTATATTCTTGATCACATCCTAAGTATGCATCACTCATAAAATATAATGTATAATTATGATGACCCGGACTGGGTGCAACGAAATCAAGTTTCACTCGTGCCTTCTGTTGAAGCGTTAACCTTTTGATTGATAAAAGTGAATTACTCTTTGGATCTCCAATCACAACCCACCATCCTTCTTCACGTTTCTGTGAACACAAAAAAAATACAATCAATTTAAAGAAAATTCAAAATTGGTTTCTTATACAGAAAAAAGGCCAAACAATATTGCTCACAATATTTTTTAAACCTTATATTTAACTTCATTTCGATGTTTATAACACACTTAACCTGAATGTGGTGGAAATCAGATTTTCATATTTGTTTGGTAAAAAACATATTTCATACCTGTGGGAAGAACGGTGCGATAACAGGACCACTAACTTCATCTTCACGTTCCAACTGTACAGCTACATGTACTGAAGAACCAGAGTGTATTCTATCTTTATCTAGAACTTCATAGCTCATTTCTATGTTTGGATACCGATTACAGAACCGAGCTACATCAGCCATTTGGGCATCACTAAGCTGTAGAAGTTTTGATCTGTCTTCATCTTCCAGTTCCATAATATCAAATACAGTTTCAACGCCCTATAATACAAAATGTAATAAATAAGCTTTCATAGTTATAATTTAAAAATCTACACTTACCTTATCTGTACATCTTTTAATAATTTCGTTGTTGAAATGCGGCAATTGTTTCAAATAAGAGTCCTTACTCCACATAGCTTGTGTAACCATTTGAGCAAGTTCCATAGCAGCAACAGCTGGTGATAACCAACCGTTTGAGCTTAGTACATCAACGCAAGCTTGTATCAGCCTAATAGCTTTGCTTAAAACTGATTCAGTGTCTCCTTGTAGTTCAGCGCCTAACTGCAACCTGCACAAGTGGGCTTGCAGGAGAAGATTCGTTTTGACATGTGGATCGTTATATTTTGGTTGTCCACCACTTGGTCCGGTCAACTTGTTGGGCAATCTTTGGGCTAAGCTTCTGAGTACATTATCTTCATGGTGTCTTACAGGTACATCTTCATACTCGGCAGCAGATGATATAATTTCTAACAATCCTCTTATTTTTGTTTTGCTGTTTAGTGACAAACTGAATAGCTCTGAAAATAGAATTTTGATAATTAACAAGATGATTAATAAATGGGTTTTATTTGAAATAAGCAAACTTTTGAAAGAAAGGAATCCTACACGTTGTTTGATTAAGACAAACCAATGATCGTGTAAAATGCAACTTATTTCAGACATTTTAGGATAATATGACGAACAAGAAAGTTTAGTAAAAGCAGTTATACAGAGCGTAAAGATTATTAAGCCAGTAAATATTCCCCAATAAATTAAGCATCTACTAATATGATTTTTTAGCTTTAGACAAAAAAAAAGAAATAAAATAAACGTGTCGTAGATAAATATAATACAGCACAATACACCTGTATGCGGCAAACAAAGGTAACTTTTTAAGGGCTTACATACACCTGGGTAGGTCAAATAGATCGATTTTTCAAAATGGTGCTCATTCGAAAGTACTATCCTTTGAGTGTATACCCTGAAAATTTCATAAGGAAATTCACAGTAATGACAAAGTTATAGCGTTATGTAACTGACCAGGTAAGCAACGACTAACAGGCAGGTAGACCCTTTGCCATCTGTTAGACTACGAGCCAGATGTTCTTGCTCCTGTTGAATTCTGGGTATTTGTGAATGAGGTTGACACAACAAAAAAAAAGATCTAATGGAAGCGTCAACATCTAAGGAAGATCCGTCATATGGCCAAGGAATCGACGATTTTATGTAAGTTTATGATAAACCAGTTATTTTAGTGTAAAGTAAACTCAAAACTTTAAACGTGTTTTACTCGAAACAGTGTTTTCAAAATCGGTACCAGAAATATTTCCGCAACTACTGGACCGATCTGGATCAAGTTTTGCACAGTTATGCTTCACACAATAGTCTAGTACTTATTGAGCCGTTTTTTTGATATTTGGCATATTTTCTTTTTCTCGAACAATTTTGAGGCGAAAAATCACCTGTTTGATTCCAGACTGCCATGAATCGAAAAAATTAAATTGTTAAATTCCGGCTCGATAAATAGTAGTTTTATCTATCTACTTTAAGAAACAAATAAATTTTTTGTTTTTAGATAAGAAATGGCAGAGGCACGTCTGGTACCGCGAACGCTGTCAATATAAACACTTCCCAGGGAAACGACTGTAACACTTTTACCGTTTGAAATTTTTTAACCAAATTTCACCCAATGTAGATAAAATGTCATATTTTAAAATGTATATCATGGTTGTTCAATACGAACATGTCGAAAACATTTTTCTTACCTATGGACTAATCAAAACAATACGCCATTATAATAGAACAGAAAACTGCATTGATAACATCTTCACCAATGTATACAAGTATAGAGCATTTACATACTCTACATATATTTCAGATCATAAAGCCCAAGTAATTGAAATAGACTCGACAATAGATAAGACAATATAAATATCCCGTAAATGTACTGGGGCTAATCTGGCCGGGTTCAAACAAGAACTTTTCGGGGAGGACTTCCAATGTGTGCGGTGAAAACTATCCAAATAAGAAATACAACAGATTTATGGATGTAGTGTTATTGCATTACAATGCTAACATACCAAATAAACAACTAAAAGACAAATTCATTTATCACCTTTCAAGAGATTTGATGGAGGTTCGAGAAACCCTAATGTGTGATGCTTACTGAAATTCTGAAAACGAAGCCAATTATTGCAAGCTATAAGAAATTTGACCTCAAACTTGTTTGTGACAAAAAGCGAAAACACAACGTAGGTTACATCAATAACTCTCCAAATAAACAAAAAGCATTATGGAGTGTAATCAATCAATCGAAAGACTTCAAGAGATAAAAGAAGACCGGACTCATCAATGCCTTCTGCAAAAGAATTTTGCTGTTTTTTATAGTGAGAAGGCAGCAGAATTAGATAACCAGCTTCAGGTCGCTGGAGATGATCCTCTGCTGTTGGTGAGGAAGATCCCCAAGTATAGCACTTCAATATTCCTTTTTCCGGTAGATGAGCAAGATATTAAAACTTGTATTATGAAACTTAAATCAAAAGCTACAAAAGATATATCAGACATAAATACAAGAATTGTCAAGAAGATCTGTGACATTATTGCCCCTCCACTAACTGATATAATAAACAGTTGCCTGAAGTCAGAAGTTTTTCCAAATGGGATGAAGCAGGTAAAAGTGATCCCAATTTTGAAGAAGGGAAATGCAACACAACTAAATAATTTTCGCCCAATATCAATATTACCAGCATTTTCTAAAGTATTGGTAACTATCGTGTTGCAACAGTTGAGTTTCATTAAGTTCCGTCACGGCAAAAGCACGAGGGATGCATTGATGTCGTTAGTTCGAACAAAGGTTTACATGCACAGCAATTTTTTGTGATCTGACGAAAGCGTTTGATTGTGTAGACCACCAAAATCTTCTAGATAAGATAGAACAGTATGGAATTAAGGGTAATGCACTGAGATTTATTAAATCGTACCTCTCAGACATCAGTTGATAAATGTTTGTGGAGAGTCAAGCTACTCCACTTTAATGAACAGGGGAATTGCCAAGGGATCCATGTTGGGATCTTTTCTCTTCATACTGTACATGAATGACCACCTAGTAATGTACCATGATACTACCTTATCAGTCAGGAGTGGGGATAGGTCGGAGCTATGGGTACTGAATGAGAATATGATCACGAGTGCTGGCACATGGTTTCTTGCAAACAAACTACATCTCCACGAGGAAATACTGAAGACGCTAACATTTTCCTCCTCAAGACGAACAGGAGAGACGAAATATGTAAATTTTCTTAGTGATGCCCCATGTTGAGGAATTACTCAAAAGACTAGCAAGGGCTACCGATGTTGCACGCAGGATACGTGCAGTGGCAGAGGGGTATGCTGTCCTGACGGCATACCATGTGCTTTTCCACTCGGTGATGTATGGTGTTGAAGTGTAGATCAATATATGCGAACAGTGTGTTGGTGTGCCAGAAAAAAGCAGTGAGGGCGACCTTCGTTCAGACAACATAAGGTATTAAAACTACCTGCCGTATATATCTTGCAAAAGCTGATGGATACTGGGAGACAGTACCAAAAATTTTCCCTAAAGAGGAAGAACATAGATATGGACTACGATCTGCCAATGATTTAACTATCCCAAAGAATAAACTGGGCTCCACAACTTGTTGGTCTTCGATTGTTTAACAGATTGCCCAAAGAATGGAGAAACCTTTCTCTTAAGCCCTTCAAGAAGAAGACAAAGCGATAGCTAATGGAGCATCTCCTATATTCGGACCAAGAATTTTTTAAAAACGTTAGTTTCCTCCGTCTATGTAGAGTGTGTTTTGACAGGACTGTATATATAATTATAATAAATCTTATCTTACTTCTTAACCATAAGCAGTGGTAATAATGTAAGTTACTCCAAAGTTACATCGAAGATGGAAGATCTTTCGGCTCGCACAAGCAACCCTGATTCTTAAATAGCTTAAACCTCGTAGATACAACTTTTGGTATTGAAAGTAATAAAGAAATTTGAATCATTATACACAATTTATTAACCCCCAAGGTAGTGTGTGTTTTGATAAACAAAGAATAAGATTTACGGATCTCCTTATCATTGGGACCATTACAAGTGTAGCGAAGACTAAGAAAAACTAAAACCACTTACCTATTGTTGTATAATTGATATAATAGTACGCAGCAATCATTCCTAAATTCAAAGGTAAACAGTCCATTTCATCTTCCACACTAATACATTTAGATTGTTCTAAATCAGACAATGTATTTTCTACCAATTCAGAGAGATGATCTGATAAATGTCTATGAGATACTCCTTGTAAGTTGTAATAATTTGGGTTCTGTGTAAGTCTTCTATATAGGAACGTCCACGTTAAATAATCCACAGCATCTTGCTTATTTTCTATTGTTTTGGTAACAATTTCGGCGTTGAAATGGTCGTGTAATCTATGATCTAAATGGCTCTAAAAACAAAAATTACTTGATTAGGTTTGAAGATCCTGTTGCAATGTTTACAACTTTATATCTCTAATTATAAAGACAAATCTGAAAACATGTATCATAATTTAAAAATATATAAGAGACTTACTTCTACAGGAAGAGAATCATTCAAGAACTTTTTGAAGAAATCCTTTTTTGAACTCTGACACAAAAGAACACATTTTGCATCGTCATCCTCTAACGGTCGGTTAGCTCTCCCAACCATTTGAAGCACATCAGTAATGGGATAATCTTCATAAGCGTGAACTTTACCATTGTAAAACTGTGTATCCATTATAATGACAAGATGTGCAAATATGTTGACGCCCCAGCATAAATCTCTTGTAACTACGGCAACTTGAACAGCTCCAGAATCGAACAGTTGTTCTACCAATCTATGATCACTAGCTGTAAGTCCTTCGTGCATATAAGCAACTCCTTGAGATAATGTTTCTTTAAGTGTCTGAAATTTAAAATTAATTGTTAACATCCTTTGATTATAGATTTGTTGTATAGATTAAGAAATGTTTACGTAAGGTAGACTTATAGTATAGTACAGGACAGGGCGTCCCATTTTCGATAGAGTCAGAAGAAAACTAATTATTGCTTTAAAATACATTTGAAGAACTTAAATTTCAATTACCATTTTTAAGGTAAAGGGGGAAATTGTAAAGTTAGGATTTTTGTCAACATAACTCTGCTATTATTTTTATACATATTCAAAAATGGTTACAACATTCTCATTATTACCTTTTAAGATAAATGTAATTCACGGATTAAAAGACCCCTAGGAGCGCTAGCATCGAATGGGGGCTTAATTTCAAGATAGTCGTCCGCAGATGGATGGACTACATTACTTTGATTTATATGTGACATAATATTTGAGCCAGCGGTTGTTTTTGTTGATTTTATGGATTATGTGGAAGATTTCAAGAGACCATTTGTTGAGGGATCGGCAATTATCTAGTAAATCACCTGATCGAATGTGGCGTGATTGGAAAGCGGGACGGCGGCATCCATATCTTTTCATTGTGTCTGCAAACATCGCATTTGGATCAGAGGCCTCATGAAATAAATGTATAATTATTCTCCAGCAGTGTAAGAAAATTGCAGGGACGTGTACCTGCAAAGCGGATTCTGGGAAGTGTACACATGTAAATGTTACACTACTCTTCCTGGATAGGTTAGTATTTCCTACTACTATTAGCTATGTCAACTGTAAATATTTATAATAGTTTTAAATCTAAAATAATGTATTTTTCTTTGTTGTTATGGCCTGAACTTCAATTAGTTTTAGAGGTTGTCATAAGATTGCATGTCAAATTTGGTATGCAATCTTATTACAACCTCTAAAACTAATTCCAGTTGAATTAAATTTAGTTTCAGCCTTCTCCAACATTAAAAAAATCGTCAGGTTTGAAATGTTCTCCACACACGACCATTGTGTTTGATACTTTCTTCCCAATTTTCAAAAACATGTACCCATACTTTTAGTTTGGCTTTATCCTTGGGAAATATGTGAAAAGAAAAAAAGTTGCTTTACAGCGACAATAAGGCACCGAACAATATTTATTTCCCTTCCCTGTTACTTTTGTAACTTCCACACCTAATCTTATGTTCTTCTGTCCTCCCATCCATTGTGAAATGCACGCTAAACAGATCTGACAGCTCAAACCAATTCACCACCAGAGAGTTGCACTTTTACTCACCAGATGTCAGCCACTATGGTTGTAAACACGAATGGCACAGTCAAAAATTGTAAAATTTACAAAATTACTTCGGTTATGAAAAATGAATATTTTTTATGCAGGGATGATATCGGCCCCTTGTCGTTGAGAGGGCCGAGTGTCAAATTATTTGAAAATAATACCTTGATTGCTTCTACATATTAGGAATATCAAACAATAGTAACGCATACAAAAAATTAACTAAATAATAAAATATAAATAAAAAACTAATTCCATCTGAGGCAGTTGCTGGGTGGATTGAGTAGCTCAGTAGCTGTCACTGCCAGTCCCAAGCCCGGGTAAAGGAGGAGGGTTGGACGATGGGCTAATAACCCATCCCCGTAAAAAGACATTTTTACGAAACCTGAAGAGGGCCTGCTAGTGGCAAATCAGCAATCAATATGTTAATATCTAAATGTTCCATATATCATACGGATGTCAAGTTTTTTTTCTAATATAGGGTAACATATTCAACGTCTTTTTAAATAGCAGCTTGCACTAAAACTATCTTCCTCTTATGATTTGTGGAAATGTTGAGCCTTCATTGTATTTTCCGTTAAACTATTGGCAAAAATCACCCGGATATATAGTTTAGAACCCTATATTATGGCTTATACACGTGTCTTTTTAAAATTTTGTCTATGTCCCACTCCAAATTCCCTTTTGCATATGTTTTAGGTTGAACTTTACACAATGAAACTTTTTAAACTGCTTACCAATCTACTAAAAGTTCTTCTATCAGGTTACCGGTGTTCAGATTATCTCACATAAAACAAATTACTTACGATTACTGAGATATCATCACATTCGTATGGTTTTAACATATCATATTTTTCATAATTTTCAATAGTTAACACTTAAGCATATGAATGCTTTGACAACTACTATTCATATGTCAATTGCTAAAATAATCCAAAAACTATTTTTTTTTTAAAAAAACATTTACTCTCAATATATATATGGTTAAAATTTTTACTTGTTGTACAATAAGAACAAACTACCGTAAAATACTTATAATATTGACTTTAGAAAAAATAGGTGGGCCATCTGTTGGTTTCTTTTTGAAGTGCGTGTTATTTCAATAGTTTGCAACACTGACACATTTGAAAGTGATAGAAGTGTAGTGTCAAACCTCCACTGTAAGAAATGAATCGTTTTAAGACTGAACAAAGCTGGGAAATATTCAAAAATTATTTTCAAAGTTGGTGTTGCGTTGCAGAAACTGTGCGAAATTTGAAAAGAAAATTTGATTGAAATGAAGCCCCTTCAGCGGCTGGTCTAAGAAAACTCATAAAGAAAGTTCGTGAAACTGGCATGCTTGCGGATAAAAAAAGCTATCGGTGTGCTAGTCCGGTGCGCACAGAGGAAAAAATTGCTGCTGTTGCCCAAAGTGTGCTTGAAAACCCAAGAAACTCAACTCGTCACAGAGCTCAACAACTGAACATCAGTCGCATTTCTCTGAGGAGAATATTGCATAAAGAACCAGCCGGGGTAGTCATTTGAATGAAAATGATTTCCAGAAATAATCAGGAGTACTCTCTTCAATAAAGCAACAATCATTGAAAAATATTGAACGGTGTTGTTTTATTAGCAATTTTAAAAAGAAACGAACAGATGGCCCACCTTTTATGACAAATTAATATTATTAAGACAAACTAATATTAACATCTGGGAAAGTGGCATAACGCGCAGGCTATCTGTGTGTCCGGGTATGTAGGGCCATGTAGACGCATATAAACATGTGGTCGAAGATGGCGAGCGTTCTGGTGAATGTACTTCCAACAAAATGATTAATAACTTCTTAAATTCTTAAAAATTCAATACCAATGTGAATACTGTGTCTCTAATCTCAGCTCAACAGGCTCTAAGCAAGCAGAGAGTGAGTAGCTGATTCTCTTCTCGACTTTAAATTGTAGGTCCCCCTATACTTCTAGCACATAATCAGTATTGGAAGAGAAAACCATATTTCAGTATGGAATGAAAAGACTTAAAGAAGAAACAAACCAAATATTAACTAGTTTTACAACAGATGTTTTCTTATTTGAATGGAAGTCTATCGCATTTCATATTTTCCTATTGTTTCTGACAACTTATTTGAGACACATTGTCATGTTATATGTAAAAGTAATCAAGGTATTTTTTGCAAAATATTTGACAAACGACCTTCCCAAAGGCTAGGGTCCCAAAATAACTTTTATAACAATCCTAAATGAGTTAAAGAGAATTTCACTCATTTGACATATTTTTAAAGATAAATTTCAATAGTCTCAGTTTAAAAAATATAAATTTGTACCATACCATTTTATAAATTTTATATGCCTGCAGTCGATGATGCTGATATAAACTGGCTAAAAATGTTGATAAAGGAAATTATAAATTGTTAATTCAATAAAATGCAGGTACTCTAAAGAAAAATCTCAAACGTGGAACGTACTATAACATATTGCTATATACCTATGAATTAAACACCCTCTGTTTAACAAGTAACGTAATATATTTGTTAGAATATTACGAACCCTTAATCCGGGTGGGTGTAATAGTGTTTAATTATAATTTAGTTTTTAAGGAATCAAGTATTTAATAAATTGTTTTTTCTATGTGTTTTATGAGTTACTGTGTGTTTACATATAAAATGAAAACTTGTTGATATTACTGGGAATATTTTTGTATTACTCGGGTGTTTATTATCTTACGGATTGATTAGAATGTAGTGAGCGTAGGGTCTGTGTTCAAGGCCCAATGGTGCTTGGTTTTTGTGATCAGGAAAAAAATCTATATGGTGTTCGTCATACAGGAGAAACATAAAACATAAATGATAACCACGTGCAAGTAAAAACTCAGTTCCAGTTGCAATATGGACGCAGAAAAACCCCCAAGTGTGGTAGCCTAATTCCTTACATCGCTGACTGGTCATAGCAGCAGAAGCAAATAGACGTTAAATTACGAAAAAAAGGATGTAAATCTGGTATGTGTGCTTATCATTATATATAACAGAACTAACTAATGACCAAATTATAATCAGCTTCATCAATAATTTAACTATGATTTTTATCATTAATATAAAATAGCCAATTTTTACAGATGGTTCAAAGAAAAATCCTCTTACCTTATCAGTCATCCTATCCAAGAAAGGTTTAATATCTTCTTCTTCTGCATGGAAAAATCGGTTGGGTACATTTTCTGCAGCACTATACGTTAATAGATCTATAGCAGTTAGCCTTGCTTGCTTTCTAGTGGGCACAAATATTATAACAGGTTTGTGTGGACTATGTCTAATAATAGCATTGTATACAGGTTTAGCCATGGCGATCAATCGGGAGGCATTGTGTGTTATATTGATACCTTGTACGTGAAGTTCAAGAGGTATTGGTCTAACACTTGGATGGAAATTAAAGGTAGCATTCGCATTGCATCCCAACCACTGAGATACATCACGATAGTCTGTTAAAGAAGCAGATAGAGCTACAATCCTTATCTGTCTTTCAATTTGTGATGAAATGTATCTCATTCTCGAGCACACAATTTCTATAACAGGCCCGTCTTCACCTCCAAGCAAATGTAGCTCATCTACAATAAATAAGTGTACGTTTTGTACATTTTTCCTTTGTTTCCAACGTCTAGAGAGGACATCCCATTTTTCTGCAGTTGTAATGACAACTTGTCCTTTTGCGAGTAGTTTTAAATCTGTGCCGGTTTCCCCCGTCAAAAGCACTACTTTTTTAGCCAGCAGCTGGCCAAATTTATTGTGCCAGTCGGCAAATATCAATTCAGCCAAAGCGTCCTTCGGCACCAAGTATACTGCTCTTCCATCTGGATTCTGTTGAAACAATCTTAAGATGGCAAATTCTGCAATTGTGGTTTTTCCCGAACCAGTAGGAGCTCCAATAAAAATGTTATCATCACTGTTATATACAGCATTGAAAACCTGTGTCTGTATAGGATTGAATTGTGGAAATTTCTCAGCATATAAACTTTCAAACTTACTGTTCCGTAGAGCAGTAATAGGCAAAGGCTGAAGATCTAGCAGTTCTGTAGAAGGAAAATTCTTTTCTGGCAAATGCAAATGCCTGAAAGATACCGGAAGTTGCGTTTCAGCACCAATCCATCTATCAGAAACTATTCTTAAGAAATATTGTGGAGGCAATGGTTCAAAAATGGGAACAAAAAATTTGACCAAATGTTCATCGGTAGCAAATTTTGCTTTGAGTAAAAAGTACTCATTGTGAAGGATAACTTCAGAATCAACATCTTCCACCAGTATCCAAAATGCTTCGGACTGACCATGCAATTTTTCATCCCACTGGAAATCTGGAGTAATGGTTAACTCAACTCTTAAAGTCGATCTGGTAATGGGTTGAATATGAGTGGACAGCTCCAATTTGGGGAACTGATGCACATATTTGTGTATAGTTTTTCCCAGTTTTGGCACGCGAATAAGCTCACCAATCTCATTAGGTCCCAAATCGTATAGACGTTCCCATGGGAAATTTTTCTTCTCAATTTTTTTCACGATTTCTTCTGGCATTTTCCTAAATTGCCTGAGAGGAGACATTGATTGCCACATTCTCTTGTCAATCATTTTGCATAATGACAAAGATTTATCAGTCAACTGTGCCCAACCTCTATGTAGAACAATTTCGAATATCGCTCTCATTAATCTAGAAGCAGATTGGGTTACGTACACCATATCTGACATTAAAGCAAAACCTTCCAGTTTTAGCTGAGATATATAGGCTTGCAATAAAACATTTACTTTGGCACTTGGTTCTTCTATGCTTTCTTTAATTGGTATAGGAACACGCTCCATCAATTTTTGCAATTCTAATTTTTCTTCTTCCCTTACAGTAATATTTTTAAATTCTCCTGACAGAGAAAATACTCGGAACAACTCTATTTCACTGAGCATAGGCTTCAAGAGTTGATTGTAAGTTTGCATGGTATCATGAGTACAATAATAATGTGAAGCGATTCTACCTAACTCAGTTACTTGGAATTGGCCAGTTTTTCTTTCATATTTAACTAATCCACTTCGATCTAAATGTAGTGCTGCTGTATGAATTAAATCTGCTCGGTGTTGCTCTAAAAATGGGTCTAGCTTGATCTGATCATGGGATATTCCATACAGTGTAGGCTGTCGTAACATTCTAATATACAAATAAGTATAGCCCACCCAAGTAACCGCATCTTTAACATTTTGAATGCTGCCCAATACAACTTCCGCATTTAACATATCGGGAAGTTTAGACACAAGCTGTGACTCAATAGGTAACTGTTGATTTAACAACGATAGATAATACTGAAGCTCACTGTGGTTTGTAATTAATATTCCTTCACCTTTCGTATCATATTGAGGTCTACCAGCTCGACCTAACATCTGCAAGACATCCAAAGCTCCAAGCTCAACCCATCGCCCTTTCTCAGGGTTATATATTTGTGTACCCTTTATAATTACTGTATGTGCTGGCAAATTTACACCCCAAGCTAAGGTTGCTGTTGATACAAGCACTTGTATGTGCCTGTCAGCAAAAAGATCTTCAACTAAAGTCCTATCAACTCTAGTCATACCAGCATGATGGATAGCAAAACCGTAAGGCAACAAATCTTTCAATTCTTGATTTTTAACTTGTTCAGCTTCTGTTCGTAACACTTCCATAGAAGCTGATCCTTCACGTAAAAATTGTCCCAAACTATCTTTTTCTAAGCACATATCACGAATGGCCCTAGCAGTTTTTCCAGTTTCTTTCCTTGAGTGAACAAAAATAAGTACTTGATTTCTTCCGGCATGTTCCATTGTCTTTTCATAAACAATTTCATTCATTACCTGATATCTTTTCAAAGCCTTCTTTTCTGTAACTCCTATGTATTGTTGCTCTAAAGCCACAGGTCGGAAACTATTATCAAAATAGAACAAACCAGTTTCCGGTTTAATTCTCAAAAACGTAGCTACATCTTGATAATTTGGCAAGGTAGCTGATAATCCAACAAGCCTAACATCTTCTTGTGTTGATTCGATCATTCGGATGGTTCTGGCTACTAACGCCTCTAATACAGGTCCTCGTTCGTCGTGCAACAAGTGAATTTCATCAATAATTATTAGTCGCACTAGTGAAGTAAATGTTTTCTCTCCACCCTTTCTAGTAATGATGTCCCATTTTTCTGGTGTACAAACAATTATCTGAGTTGCGGCAATTTGTTCTCTGGTCAACTGATGATCACCAGTCAATTCAGAAACGGTTAAGTTGTAATTAGCAAGGCGTTTTCCAAAGTTTCCCACCATTTCTTGCACCAATGAACGCATGGGTGCTACGTAGATAATTTTGAAATCATCTGCATTGATAGTTCCATCTTCATTAATGTGTTTACCAATTTCTCGCATCATGCAAAGAAGAGCAACGTTTGTCTTACCGGCACCGGTTGGGGCACAAAGTAATAAATTCTCATCTGAATCAAGAGCTGTTTTGTAAAGTCGACTCTGAATACGATTTAATGTTCTAAAGCCTTCAAAGACTGGTTGAACATAGGTTGGAAGTTGATCTATAGGTTGGAGTTTTTCATTATCTCCGTATGGCTTAGGCTTCAATGCTGGTACATGGACTTCTTCGTAACCTACAATAAATAGTTTATTTCATTAATGTAAGATTTTGACCATGATAAAGAATTAAAATCAATAAGAGACATATATGTCTAAAATAATTTGAAATTGCAGTAACTGTGATTTCAACTTTTAACAAAATATTTTGTTGAGCTTAACAAAATAAACAACTGAATTTATTATGTATTTTACCTTTTCTCTGCTTCCTAAAGGATCCGTCAGGCAATTGACACCTTTTATTTGCCATAAAATGTGATCCTTGAGTAAAGACCAAATCTTCTAAGTCTATTAATTGTCGTGACCCAGCAACTTGCCCTGCAGGTCCTAATTCATCTTCATCTGCTTGATCTTTCCTTCTTGAAGATCTTGATGTAGTTTCGTCATCTTCTCCATCATCTTCACCTTTTCCTGTATCTAAGAGCCTCAATATTCTTGCCAGAGATGGATCTTCTGTCATTTTATCCTTTATTTTTTGCCTTTCGGAATCACTTTGAGATTTTGCCAGTAGTGTACAATACAAAACTGAAATAAAAAATATTTATTGATTGTTTATAATAGAAATTTAATAGATACAATGTTAATTATAAAAAATGTTGTTATATGATAATAAATGATATAACCAAATCAGGTACATATCAAATAGTATGTAAGTACTCAGTTTTGAATATCAATAGCGCAGGTATATATATTATTTTTTTATTTTTTTTTGTTGGGGACACTACCAGCGCACGCGCCTGAGTAAGTGGTCCTCATGAATAAGCCCAGCAGCCCGGGACAGCGGTAACGCATTACTTCAGGCTGCTAGCTGTCCTAATTTTAGGCCGTTTTTTGCCCTGTCCCCTTTCTGCTTTCGCTATTAGGGGTTTGGGCCGTCATTTAACTTACATTCACTAACTTATTCACAACACAGCACACACCATCACAGACACTAATCTGCATCATGCACATGAATTTCTGTTTCTCTTGGCCTATAAACCCACACTATGCCGTTGCCTTTTGTCCTTTGCTTTCCGTTTCATTATGGCTCCAATCATACTCCTTTTTATGTGCCATTGTCGCCTAGTCTTTAGCATAGCTCCTATGATGTTATCAGGTACAAGAACCTCTCCTATTTCTGCGTAGACAGTGTACCTTTCGACAAGCCACCTTGTGCATATAAACACAGTATGCTCAGGTGTGTCCTCTACCAGCAACTCGACGGCTGCACAGCAGACACAGGTGTTCCGTCTTGTCTCCCACCTTACCCGGTACAAATATTGCCTGAAACACCCGTGACCCATCAGAAATTGTGATAATTCATACCTGATCTCTCCAAATCTCCCCTCCACCCACAGCTGAAGTACAGGAATAAGCCTACGGATCCAACTTCCTTCGTCGACGTTCTCCCACTCTGTCTGCCATCTTATCATCAGCATTATCCTTGCGCCCCTTTTGGTTGCCAGTCTCATATATATTTCCCTCCTCTTCCTGGCTAATAGTTACACTGGAGGAATGCTGGCCACCACCTGTGAAACAACTCCGAACACCATGTGATAAGCCCTGCATACACATAGTGGCATCCCGCGTTGGCAACTCTGTAATCTCGCCCGTGTATGGCTGTATTCCATGGTATCCGACCACACCTCCGCCCTGTATAGCATGGAGGATTGGGCTACCGCACTTAGTACTCGCCCCTTTCCACTTCCAGGTCCGCGTATGTTAGGCATAAGTCTGGCGAGAGCTGCCACTATTTTGGTTGTCTTGGCCGCCACGTCCTCTATGTGCGCACTGAAATTTCTTAATGCATTCAGGACAACTCCCAAGTACTTAATAGTTCTCTATGGAACAGTACCTTACACCTGCTACCTCAAATGCGATATCGCCTAGCTTTCTTCTTCCAGTGAACATCACCGCCTCGGTCTTCTCGGATGCAAGTCTGAGTTTATGTTCCGTCATCCATCTGTTAATCGATGAGAGTGCCTCAACTGCCATTTCCAACAGTTCGTACTCTGTCCTTGCCACGATGACCAAAGCCAGGTTATCAGCAAATCCGACAAGCGTGACTTCGTCCCGCTGCTGTCCCTAGTAACCCGTTCAGAGCTTGGGCCAATTACAGAACCCTGCGGCACTCTGCTACTTATTCTCATTTCCTCGGTGAGAATGCCGCCTTTCAGTCTTATGCGAAGACTATCCAAATAACCTCTAATAATCCGAAGTAGGTATGGGGCTACACCTTTTTTCATCAAACCATGATCTTCTCGTCCACCGTGTTCCCCTAACTGCTTCCTCTACAATCCCCAGCACTATCCTGATTACATCCACAGCAAACCTTCCGTCTCTAAAACCGAACTGGGTCTCAGGGAGTCCGCCACATCTTTGTAGCTCCCCGAGCTGCTCAACCAACCTCCCCGTGACGTCCAGGAGGTAGATCGGTCTATAAGAGGTGGCCTCCTCCAGTGGTTTATTACCTTTCCTGATCAGCACCATCTTCCTCTGCTCCAGAAAAACACCATCACCAATTATGCCGTTCATTGCTCGTAGTACATACTCCGGCTGCTCCAGAACCAGCGTTTTAACTATTTCTGGCGGTATTCCAACAGGACCTGGAGCCCTCCCATTTCGTAGCCGGTCTACAGCAGTTCTTAGTTCAGTCTCGGTGAATGGAGGCATATCTGTAACAGGTGGCTGCTTCCACATCACTCGCTCGTGGACAGGGAAAAGGGTCATTACTACCTCCCTCAACCTGTCCAGGGGATCACATGTTACAGGAGGTGTGATTCAAAGGCTTTGCGTCGCTTTCCTGTAACTTCCCCCATTCATCTTGCTCTATTTCCTCGCTAAGATCCTTTCATTTAGCCCTATTTACTTTGGATATGGCACTGTGGAGCTGCTTTCTCGCGATTGTATATAGATGTTTTAGTTTGCAACTTTGCCCCGTGCCCTCTTGCCTCCATGCCGCCCAAAGATATACCCTGCTGGCTCTAACTGTCTCTCATCTAAGATCGCCAATTTCTTCCGTCCACCAGTAACCCTGCCTCTCTCTTCTGTGTCCGCCTCTCCAAGACAGTATTGCAGGCACTCGTGAATACTCTTATCAAGCCCTCCGCGGTTGTGTCAGGTGCCTTGTCTATCTCCACACTCAGTCCATGCACCAGCAGTTCCATGTTGAGGCTTTTCAGTGACCACCCTTTCACTATCTGACTGTGCAGGGGGTTTTGCAGTATGGTCCTCATTGTGAACCCAATGTATTTGTGTTCGCTGAGGGTCTCTCTATTTAGCACCTTCCAGCCGGTCACTTCAGCGGCCATACTTGTGCTTGAAAACGTTTGGTCAAGGACTGATTCTGTTTCTCCCTCCTCGAAAGTGCAAATCCCAGGAATATTGAGTAGGAAGAGATCTAGTCCGGCAGCCCAGTCTGCTACCAAGTTTCCTCTTCGGTTTGTATTAGGTGGCCCCGATTCCACGAACTTTGCGATAAAATCGCCCTCAACTAGAACCTTCTTTCGCTGCCCTCTCACACTAACCGCCAGTGCGTCTAAAGACGCAGTAAACACATCAATGTCGCCATTTGGGGAATAGTAGCAATTATAAATCAAGAAAAGTGAGCAAACGTAATAAAATGTTCAAACAAAGTAAATATTACCCTGGAATAAAGCCTTTCACAGGTCTAGTTGAATTCCAATCCCAAATAGAATGATGTACCTGTACGAACTAAAAATACAAGTGCCCATAATTCCCCTCCAAATAAATATTTCGGCTTGATATTTTAAATATTGTTAAAAAGGAAATTTGCTGTCTTGTGGTTATTCATAATTAATGAAAAAAACAGAATGTTGCCCTTCCACAAATTGTATAACTATAACGACCACTTTCAACCGTTCAGATAATTATCAAGCTTGATAAGTGCTTTGGACAATATGAAGACAGCACCTGAGTTATTTATATTTTAAACACATTTAGTTCTATCATTTTTCTATCATCAATGAAGAACTGAGTTGTAAAAGAAAAACATCCCTGCTGGAGATTTTAATTTTCCAAAAAAGTTACACAGAAAAATACGTCAAAACTAAGTATTCTGCACCAATAAACTCACAACAAACTACTGCAAACTGTACAATAGTTGTGACACAAAATGTAAAGTTAATCTAATTTTGAAGCATTATTCATTAAAACGCTTATAACTAGAAAACAGATAAGTGGTCCATGCATACAGAGGCTACTAGAAGTATAAAATTCAACTTACTCATCTGTCTGTGCTTTTTCAATATTTTAATAAAGTCAAAGCAATCGTATCCGAGTAGTAAAACCAGTTGATTTTCACATTCTCTGTCATCATTGGCATCTCTTAATACATTTAGCACTTCTCCAGCTTTTGCCTGGGACACCATAGCATCATCATATATTTTAGACAGCCTTCGCTGTAGCCAGTAGGCATCTATATCAAGTGGATGTAAGGCTTTTTCTTTTTTCATTTCTTCAACACCACCAAGCTGAAAGAGAATTAAAATTATTACAATCATGTCAAAAATGTATGAAAAAATTATTTAAAAGCAGCTTATGAATTATTTGAGGAAATATTAATATTTTTCCAACAGTCAGACTGAATTTTAAATGCAAAGGACTTGGGCAGGAAGTAATACATTACTGCCTACAAATGAGAAGCAAAAACACATGGCAAAAGATCAAAGAGAATAAGATTATGGAAGATATAAGAGAAACATGTAACCACTCAAATGAATTTGAAGGAAAATAATTATGTACTTACATTTTCAGCATGAATGGCACTATCTTCTTTGGCTTCTTCACCTTCTTCTTCGTCCATTTCATCTCTGACTTCACCATACATGTCTTCATCATCTTCCTCTTCAGACTCCTCAAACTGCACATTGATACCATAGGTCTCATCAATATTTTCTTCACCTGTTCCTGGAGGTTTAGTATCTTCATTTCCAAAATCTGTAATTTTCTTTCCCAAATTTACTAGAAGGGCAAAACGTTCCTCAGCGATTGCTCCTAAAATTGAATAAACAAAATTTCCCATTCAAAGTCTAACTCATACAAGTTTTACCGCTCAACTGGTATAATAGTTGTTTAGAAAATTGTAAATTTGAATACCATCTTAACCGTTACCATTGATAATCTATGTTAAATAATGAAAATACTCTACGAAATAATATGTGTAACAAAAAACTATCAAAAACTAACTCACCTAACAATGTTTCTGTTTCCTTCTTCTTTTCCCTTTCTTTTAGTCTGTCATTCTTCAAAACTGCTAATACTTCATCTGCAGCACCACAAAGAATATCTCTAGGCTGATCACCAAGAGCTTCTTGCAAAAAACTAAGAAGAACTTCGTAAGTCTGTCTTGTTTCTTGAGTTTTTGGTCTATATATGATTCCAACCATTTCATCAACACCTTCAGATAATAATGTAGCTCCCTTCATTCGCGCAAAGTCGTATTGGGCCTCATCACGTTTTTGACGCCTTACAATAAAAATATTAAATGAAATATCAGAACATTTGCTTACTTTCATTTACTTCTATAAGACCAGCAATGTGTAAACAAATACATTTAATGTATTTTTCTTATATAAATTAAAATCTTTTTTATTACTTTAAAATATCAACGTACGAACAGTGAAAATAACTTACTTGGAATAACATTTAAATAAATTTAAAAACCTTACAATTATGTACCACATAATAAAGATAATGATAAATTGAATATTCTAGTATAAGTATACTAATTATTAATGAAAAATTCAACCTACTTCACTTTTCGCTCTTCAGCTTTTCCTGGTTTAGTTCTTTGAGCCCGATCTCCCATTTTTGTACCAATGAGTTTTCCCACCAAGGACATAACTTCTCCCGTGGCTTCATCTCGACTTCTTCGCTCAATAAGCCGCACATCAGCTTGTAACACAAGATTTGAGTTCTGAAAACAAAAACGTAACCTATACGTTCTACAAACATGCTGACTACCTTTGACACAACAACAAAAGCTTTAAAATTGTATTCACAAATTAATTTAAATACAATTTTATCACTGAATGCCTAGCTAAATTGATGTATTTGTTATAAAATTTCACTTACAGCTTTATATTCATATTGAAGCTGCCGCGCCGCAGCATCCGCCATGGTTAAATTTACGCGACTACAAGTATGAAGTTAGTTGTTAATACCAGCAACTGTTCACAGCACCTCTGTCAAAATCTCCTAGAATAAAACAATTCAAATAAATCCTTAAAATTAAGTAAATATGAGGATAAAAACACCTGATAATATTGAATAACTCAAAATACTTGTCAATTCAGTAGCGAATTTACTAAGAGGCACGTTTTTAAAACTCGAGACAAATAATTATCCATACTGTGAAACTCTGGTCTTCCATGCACTTTGCTCCCTAACACATTATTTCCTATGTACCTATATCATGTATATTTACTATTATATATATATATATATATATATATATATATATATATATATATATATATATTCTCCTCAATTTCCTTACACTCGCCACGGTTGTGCGCTTTTCTCATCCACGTGATTCCCAAACAACTTCTGAGTTCTCTACCCACCTGTCTTAGGGTCGTCATATGGGTCTTATATTGTCTCTCGGCCCCCACAAGGTTAATTACTTTGACCATCGATGACATGGTCGGCTTCCAAAATGTCCCGCCCATTTCCACATTTACGTCTTCACTGACCCTATAACATCCCTGCTCTTAGTCTGACTTCTTATCCAAGCACGGCGCGTTCTATCACTAATTCTTAAACCCATTACGTATCTGCCAATACTTATTTGTGTTGTGTGGAGCTTCTGTATATGTGAAGCCTTTAATGCCCCCATCTCACTAACATACATCAGCACATCCAAAACACACTGATCGAAATCTCTTCGTTTCAAACACAAAGGCATCTGTGATTTAAGTATGTTGCATAGACGTCGTGTTGTACTCCATACAAGCTTTGTTATTTTCACTATCTCTGAGGAAATATCTCCATCCATCGTTATGGTCCTTGATGTACGCATTGGCTTTGTTTTACTAAGATTAATCCTAACAGTTACATTTTAACTTTCAGAATACAGATAAATCATTTTATTTTGGAGATGTGTATTTCATGGATGTTTTGAATTAGCTGTATATAGTGGTACGACTTTACGGTTTATTTGTATGTATATGTGTTTACAAAACAATTTCAAAAGTCTGGAAAAATATTAATAACTCCAATTTGGTTGGCTTAAGGATAAAATGTTCGAACAGGTTAATTTTAAGTTTTTTCGCATGTAACTGTATTTTGCTCCTCCCTTCCACCTTAAGAGCTATGACTTCATCTATCATTTTTTTTTTAAATTAAAAGTCCAGTTTTGCCTTCATATTCAGCTTTTGTTTATTAATGTATAGATTCCCTAGAAATGCATATACACATTTGATTACCTGTTCACATTATTTGTTTAACAGTTAACGTTTTTAGTTTGTGTATATTTAAAAAGGTACTTTTATCTATAATGTTTGCATCTATCAATGCTGTTTGTGCATGATATTCATTTATTTATATTAGACGAGGAAGTTCCTATTCTATACTTCAATATAAATGAAGAATTTCGCTAAATCCGGTACTGGTTATATATTTAATGCTTATTACTTATTATCAGTGGTTTAGTTTTATTATATGCTTCGTAAAAGACTTTTCGCATAGAAAATACTTCAGAAAAATGATTGGTAGTGATTTTCATTGTAGAAAACATAAAAACAAAATAACCTCGCAGCATCACTGACTGTACCTCTGATAGAACTATTTACCCATGAAGTTATTTACCGATAAGGTTAGAACCTCGTAATCACGTTCAAACTGGAAACTGCATTAAAGGTATTTGTCATTAGTTTGTATTTTCACGCGCTACTTGATGCTGCAATTATTGTGAATCAAACTGCTGTCGAGTGTTATTTAGAAATTTGGTTATATGAGTTGTGTCTTGTTTGTGTTACTCAAGGTGGGGAAATTCTCGTGTGGTAAATTCATATCGGCAATTAACCTTAACAGATTCATGGTCAAATAATTAGGTAAGTGTCAAACAACTTAAAACATAAGATTATCGGGAAGATTATTCCGTTGTGACTATAAACTATAATCTTATCTTTAATTATATTTATTTAAATAATTGAAGCAGAGGAACATTGTAGAACATAAACTTCTTTTTCAACATTTCTCATTTTACGAGGGGGCACCAGCCTTTAATGTAGAAGTTTAGACTATCATCATGGATTATATTTTCTGTTGTGGACCATCTTTATTAAATTGTACAAGTATAAAGTATTTATGCAGGCCTTTTAAAATTGAGCGAAGCAATTCACGGACAGTATAATAGACGTTTACGAAAATTCGACTTGCGTGATTGCCTGTTAACTATTTACAATGTGGATACAAAATTACAACTACGTATGTCTTTTTGCTAAGATAACAGCACTAATAGCATTTACCCGTATTGCTGAAAGCCTTTCTAAGATATAACAAGCGATGCTCCTTTTCATACAATAGCCTTCTATTTATTAAATTTTTCACTTGTCTACTTGAATCTCGCTCACCAACACAATTTGTCAATTTTGCCCAGGCATCCTGTACCTTTATCAACCTCCAATGCACCCACATTTGTCCGTTTTATAACTCACAGCAAATTAATTCAACACCTATTAATTCCAACACTATCGTTCATTCCTTATGGAATACACTTTGAAGGTAATCCACTGCATTTATCTTTCTTTTCCGTGATTTGTGGTGCACCCAAGTCCCGTAAAATCCGCTTTGGCTTGTCAAGTTATTTTAATTTCAGTTGAGGGCCAGAGCCGGCATATGCAATGCATAGGGGCACCTCGGACGCATAAAGAGATAATTGAAACTTTTATCAGAAAAGTGAAAATAGAATAAGTCTATATATCATATATCCCTAATCGAGAATTTGGTTTTCTATCAGCAACGAAGGCACAGAAAAAATATTTAGTTCCTGCGTTTGCAATATTTGATAAAAGAGTTGTACCCTTCGTTGGAGCGGGGAGGCAAGACATCGTGCCGAGGTTGCTCGATCTCTCCGGGCCGTTAGCCGTACTATATTATGGGTCATTGCTATATTTGAGGTCGTCAACTGTTTGTGGTTTGCTGGCACAGACTTTGGATTTCAGATAATCCCACAAAAAGAAGTCGCACGGTGTTAAATCACAGGATCTTATTGACCAATTGATATCGGCATTCCATAATATTACGCAACCCAGAAATTGTTGTGTGGCAACTGGCGTCGTATTGCTAGAATCACAATTGTTCAAGGTCCATATCGTCCAGTTGGTGCCAAAAAAACTCTGTTATAATGTTACGGTAACGATCGCTATTCACAGTTACCGCATTCCCAGTCTCACTTTTAAAGAAGTTAGGGCCTATCACGCCGCCTACCCAAAATCCACACCATACACAAATTTTTTCCGGGTGCATCCATTACCGATCTAGTTTCATCAAATTTTTTAATCAATTATCGGACATCTGACTCATTTTAGTGCACTTTCTTGACCAAAATTTCCACAAAGTTTTCGTACCGTCTCCGTAAAATTTTCACCGAATTTGTAATGCGTTTTAGCAATAATAAAGTGCTGTTCTTTCGTATAGCGTTCCATGTTGTCTAATCAGAAAAATCATAGTTTATAACTGTCAAAGATCAGAGTTACCAACAGCAAAACTAACAAATGGCGCGAAATTGAAATCCGGCGTTTAATTTGGGCCACCCGATTTGAACTTACCATGCGGAACTGCGACGTCACGAGTTCGATTCCCGGTCCAGGCGACTTATCTTAGTGTAAAATCGCAGAGACTAGGAATTAAATCGCATAAATTGATATAGTTATAAATAAAGAATATATAAATAATTTTAGTGAAAACATACATAGTTATTGTCCATAGCTGAATGGTAGTAACGCAAATATAAAGGGCGCAGAAAACGGACAGAATTTGTTATTACCAAAAAATTATCTTTCTTTTTATGTCCCATGTGTTACACATAGTCTCCATTTAGTAGTTAACGATGCAGAAAAAGTGGATTTTGAAATAATAACTTTTTTCGATTAATATAGTAGTTATACAAATTCTTTTCAAAATGATCCAAACGTTGGGAAGTCCTTAGAAATAACATATCTTCATTAACCGTGGAAGTCAATTACATTTAATATCTTCATTAACTTTAAAGCTATTAGGTGACACCCGATGGGAAACTTTCATTGACGCTTTGCGACCTTACGATTTCAGATTGGTTTGAAATTTATAATGATACAATTTCTTTATTGTCTTATGACATGATGTGTTAACTAGCATTAATCTAGTTAGCAAAAATTTCAAAATAAATAAGTTATGTTATTTACAAGAAACTATTAGAGGTTGTACGGCAGCTGTGGGAAGAACTTAACATTGAAGGTACATTTCCAAATATTGAACAAGTTTGTCCCACAAGGAAAATTAACCAATTATTTATGAACATACATTTAGTATAGAATTTTTCTACCCAATTTTGGACACTATATTGACATCCATAAACGATAGATTTGAACAATTAAAAGTTATTAATAAACATTTCAATTTTTTTATGTACAATCATTATTCATTAAACACAGACAGTCTTCGTAAAAATTGCAAGGACTTACAAATAATTTTAACCGACGAAGACAACAAATACATAAACGGAAATGATGTGTATGATGAAGTAAGTGTATTTAGAAACTTGTGTAAGTTTGAATAAGAACAACTGAAAAATCCTGATAATTTGCAGATCATTTTTACAAATAATTAAATCTTTCCAAATCTAACACTAGCTTTAAGAATTTTACTAACTATTCCCTTTCGGGTAGCTAGTGGACAAAGAACATTTTCCAGATTAAAACTTATTAAAAATTATTTAAGATCTACTATAGCACAAGAGAGACCAATAAATTTAGCATTGATTTCAATAGAACATATGTGAAAAATTAAATATCAAAGAACTGATTCGAGATTGCTAATATCAAAGTGCGGAAAGTATATTGTAAGATTTATAACAACAATAAATGCACTTAGATATTTCTGTTTTGTTTATTTAAATTATACCTGTTTTTAATTACAGTTACACATAACCAATTAATGCTAAACATTATAATAACAATAATTCTAGGGCTCCATATAAATTCTTACATAAGGGCGCCAAACAATCTAGTGCCAGCCCTGTTCAGGGTATTATAAAAAATAATATACACTAGTAGTTGTAAATGAATTCAAAACGCTTTAGGAAAATTTATGTGAAGGGTCTAAATATATTAAAAAAAATAATAATTTAAAAGCGGAAAATTATACCGAATGATATATAATATATTTTTAAGACAATGTATCTACTTCCTAACATCTAGGTCCAACTCTAACTTGAAACGAGATATCTTCTGTACACTTACAAAGTAACATGCATGTACCTGGTCTGTAAATATGAAACCGGAATTTGCTCATAGTTGGCTCTAGTTGTCAATGTTGTAACTGTCAAACCGCGTCATTGGCCCCTTTTCCTAGTGTTTACAATTGTTAGACTTTTAACTCACACAATACAAGTTTCATACAACAACATATTTTTTCATAGCGTTGAACATGTCGAATTTTGTGC
>JAWQRN010000462.1:0-29303 GCA_033557685.1 Sperchopsis tessellata
AGTGGGAGTAACGTTTACTTTTTCGAGCATGCGCACTTGTATACATTTATGAAGGACGCTTCTACTAGCAAAGAAGTCTGTCTTTCCCGTCTAAGAAGCTGGTACACAAGGCAAATAAGCGCTGTTCGAAAAAGGTAAATAAACATATTTCAATAAATGTGTATTAATGTAACTTTCAATCACACATTTCTAAATGTATATATAGATACTCATTCTTTTTATATATATTCTATTAGGTTTTTCTTGTACAAATAACCCACCAAATATTGAAGATACGTTACAACCAGAGAAAGACATACACCACAGTTTTGTCGACCCCACTTTCCTCCAAGGAGATCCAAGATGCCCAGTTGTTAAGAAATTCGTGGTATTTCTTTTTCCACACTGTTCCGAAGAAAAAGTTCAATATAATTGTTGGTAGTTAGAGACTAAATTAAATTGTACATCAAATGTGTGTGTTTTATGGAGGAAACTTACCCAGAATACCTCCAAAAGGTACCTAGTGCACCGTCCGCGTGCATTTTGAGCATTCGGCGGCCGCCGTGGTATTGTACCGGAAATATTAAAAAAAACTTATTCGATAGCTTATTTTCCTACCTTCCGACGGTATTAGATTAAAATCCTTGAACACTGCTATGGTTCCGTGAATGCGATCATTGCTGGAGGTTTGTGACGAATGTAAAACGTGGATGGGCCGTAGTAGGGTTCAAGGAAATTTCTCGAGATTTAAACTAATAACGTCGCAAGGTATGAAAATAAGCTATCGAATATGTTTATTTTATTAGAATATTTTTCTCCGGTACAATACAACAGCGGCCGCCGAATGCTCAAAATGCACGCTCCTTTTGGAGGTTCTCTGGGTACTTTCCCTCCTTAGAACTCACACATTCGATGTCAAATTTTATTAATTCTCTAATTACCAACAATTTTATTAAAGTTTTTTTTGGAGTAGGGTGGAAGAAAAAAAAACACGAATTTCTTAACATCTGGGCATCTTGGATCTCCTTGGAGGAAAACATCTTCCACTTATTGAACTTCTTCCTAAACAATAGAAAAAATGGTAAAATTATTCTAGTGTCTACCCTAGGATAATTACTTGGTGTACAATACAGAACTAAACGCTGATACGAACTGCTGGGGCTAGTACTTCTGTGCTGAAGCCCCAGTTTGGCACAGTGGATTTTGGGCATACTTATCTCTCTCGGACATGTGTCGCTCATGTTTTCCTCCAGACACTGGCGAGGTTTTGGGCATCGTACTGTTCAAGCTCTCAAATCCGAGAGTTGTCGTGCGACTGTCCAGCATTGTACAGTTTTTGAGCTTGTCTCAATACAAACTCATCTAACGTATCGATCATAAGATCCTGATGTAGTGTTCGATTTCGAACGAAGAAGTGCGCACGAGTTATTGATGCATGTAAGTTCGTACAACCACGCTGCG
Organism: Sperchopsis tessellata; assembly: GCA_033557685.1. Taxonomy (NCBI): domain Eukaryota; kingdom Metazoa; phylum Arthropoda; class Insecta; order Coleoptera; family Hydrophilidae; genus Sperchopsis; species Sperchopsis tessellata. The sequence continues at coordinate 1,441 of JAWQRN010000462.1, forward strand.
GAATTATATGGGAGTGCCGGCCGAATCATGCTCTGATAAAGCATGTTACCCCCATTAATTTGGCTTTAGTTAATGGCTGACATGCGTGTGTCAATTTCGTTCCTGGCGCAATGGAAACACTGGAATTTGCTTATGGAGCTAGGTGATACATCACCCCCAAACTATGGCTTTAAATTTTCGCCTCTACGGTAATCGTCGTCAGCGCTATTGTGGTGGTGTTACCGAATTAGGAAGGCTTTATAAACCATGAGCGCAAAGAAGAGGCAATGTTGAAGAAATGCTGGAAGGCATATGCAATATTGCTCATGGCATGAAGGGGGGTTTTAGTCGGCAGGCGGTGTTAAGAAAATTTCCCCTTGTACCCCCCAGTATGATGTTATCCGCAGACAGCAAGCCCGGTATCAAGAGCGATACCGTGGACCAGAGGAGGAGCAGCCACTCTTCCAACTTGTCCTGTTGCGGTGGCGTTACCGAATTAGGAAGGCTTTATAAGCCATTAGCGAAAAACAGAGAGGCATTCAAGTTAAGCCACAGCCAGCAACGATCACCAGGTAAACTTCCTCTACACATCAGGTTTGTACTTTGCACCCACCTCCATAAGTACATTTCATTTGTAAGGTAAAGTTTGTTTTCTCACTTTACATTCTTTTATACAATATGCTTGATACACTGCACTTATTGACTCCAAGTATCTGTCCATATATATTTTTATTATAAACCTACTGTATTTATTTTATTCATTCTATCATTATTACTATATCTTGTGAAATATTATTTTATACTAAGTTTATTTTCTTTACTCAATTCTTTTATATTAGACTCTAATGTATTTATAGTTTCTGCTACAATTAATAATTTCTATTGCATTAGTTTAATATACATTCTTTTTACAATTTTACTTATTTTCTTTTCTCTTAAATTGTTTTTTCAATCATTATTATTATGTACCCTCTTGTTTGCTCGTACTGCTTCCTCTCTCCCCCATCTTGGTGGCTGTAAGTTGTTCGAGCACCAAGAGGCTAATGGAGCGCATGGCTCCGAAACCAACGTCTCCACCTTTACTAACCTTCTGTGGCGGCCCAGCAGAAGACTTGGAGGAATTCATAACTGACTGTGAAACCCACTTCACAGAAGCTGCCTCTCGTTCAAGCCAGTTAAAAATTGGTAAAAGCCCAACTCCAAGACGCAGCTGCCACTTGGTGGAAACCTTTCCGAGGCCTCAACCTGACATGGGAAGATTTCAGGACACATTTAAGAAGAAAACGCATTGGTCCCGAAGTATTGCTCCTACTGACAGCCTAGCTGTATGAGCAACAACAAACTCTTAAAGATGATACAACAGTCTTCCGTTTAAGAAGGCCCTCTTCAAGAGACTCCAGCCCGCAACCAAGGATGAGATCATCCCCTTTTTAACATGCCCCGATCACCATGGTTGACCTCATCGCCAGAGCAACTGCTGCAGAGATGGACCTCAATGAAGCTGCACAGGAAGCCCCGAGATCCAGCTCCAGTGACAACCAACTGACCAAGTGTTGTCATTGTCCGAGAACATACATTTTCATCTCTTCTAACATCCAACTAACCGACATCAAGGCAAAATAGCACTAGGCCAGCCCGTCTTTACTAGTTGAGTTGGCCTTGAAGAACCACCTTGTTTGAGTAAAGCTTTACAAGGAGGAACAGCATTGCCTTCAACATATATGGACGACCTGTGAAGGTGCTTCTTGACTAAGCAGCCAGCCATAATTTTATTCATAGCTCTATCGCTCAAGAGGAGCGGATCCCCACCTACTCAAATGTCCAACTGGCAGAAGAAAGTACCAGTATGATAATTCTTGGAGAAGTTACCATCCCAATCGAAACCAACATAACGATGGCCACCTCATTCCTCGTAGTTAATAAACTAAAAAGACCTCATTCTGAACCTCCCATAGTTTATAACAAATCAAGCTGTGATTGATTTACATCGAGGATGTGTCCATTATGGGGTCCACCAACGAAGTACAGTGCACTGGACCCCCAAGTTAGTAAACAAAGAAAGTCACGTGGACACCACAGAATTGGCACATTAAAATCCTGAAGAGCTCAAACCTGAGCTCCAGCTCCAAGATTTTGCAGAGGTCTGCCAAGAAAAAGAATCCCAGATACGACCTACCAGGAGAGGGGTTTACAGCTAGCACAACAAAGACTGAGATGGTAATATTAACGGGCAAAAATACCCTTAGGGATTTCAGAATAAGAGTAGGAGAGGAGGTAAAAGCGAGCCGCAAACACGTGAAGTACCTGGGTGTCACTCTCAGCAAGAGTATAAATATGAGCGAGCACATTAAACAGGCCACAAGGAGGACGGAAAACTCTATAAAGGCGCTTGGCAGACTAATGCCTAACTTGGGAGGAGCAGGACCGGGTCGCAGACGGATCCTGGGCTCTATGGCGGCTTCTATAATGCTCAGGTTTGGTACGATTTTGTACATAGCAAGGCCAAATATAGAAGGCTAATGGAAAGGGCACACAGGAATTCAGACATAAGAATTTCCAACGCCTACAGAACCGCGTCGACGTGCGCTATTCAGGTTGTGGCCCGGCTGGTACCAATTCTTCTGTTGGCTAAGGAAAGAACATATAAACCTGGAGAAGATAAGAAAGAAGAAAAGACTGGGGCAAGGCAGGTGTCTATTGAAAGATGGGAGGAGGAATGGAGAGTCAGAGTAGTGAGTGGCTATTTATGCGCGAGGTTAATTCAAAGCATCACCCATTGGATAACTAGGAAGCACGGCGAGGTGGGATACTACGTGACTCAGTTTCTGACGGGGAAAGGCTTGTCGTATCTTAGCAGGATGAACCTAAGAGAAAGAGGCACGTGCGAGTATTGTTGCGAAACGGATATGCCTGAACATACAGTCTTTCACAGAGAGGATGGCGAAGAGACGTATAAATGTAAACAACGTGGTGGATATTTTGTTGGAAAGTGAGGAGGGTTGGAATATTGTGGAGGGGATGCTGATAGGAATTTTGAGTGAGAAGAAAATAGCGAGACAGGGTCTGGTGAGACAATGCTGGAAGGTGTATCCTAATATTGCTCATGGCATGAAGGGGAGGGGTTAGTCGGTAGGCATCCGGGCCCTCTTCCTGGATAAATCCAACACAACATCTTTAGAAAATTTATCCTTCTTCAATTTACAAGAAAAAAAAAAGGAGTGTGGAGGAACGAATGGTAATGAGACTGTGCCACCTCGAGATGTTGCAGCAGTACATGATGTTATCCGTAGAGAGCAAGCCCGGTATCAAGAGCGATACCGTGGACTAGATGGGGAGGAGCAGCCACTCTCCCAACCTGGATAACTTGTCCTGTTGCTGTGGCGTTACCGAATTAGGAAGGCTTTATAAGCCGTTAGCGAAAAGCAGAGAGGCATTCAAGTTTCGCAACAGCCAGCAGCCATCACCAGGTAAACCTCCTCCACACATCACCTTTGTACTTTGCACCCGCCTCCATTAGCACATTTCATTTGTTAGGCTAAGCTTGTTTTCTCACTTTACATTCTTTTATATAATATACTTGATACACTGCATTTACTGTGTCTAAGCATCTGTCCATATATATTTTCATTATAAACCTACTGTATATATTTTATTCAGTCTATCATTATTACTATATCTTGTGTACTATTGTTTTATACTAAGTTTATTTTTTTACTAAATTCTTTTATATTGGACTCTAATGAATTTATAGTTACTGCTACAACTAGTAATTTCCCTTGCATTAGTTTAATATACATTCTTTTTGCAACTTTACTAAGTTTCTTTTCTTTAAAATGTTTCTATTTATCATTATTATTATGTACCCCCTTGTATGCTCCTACTTCCTCCTCTCTCCCCCATCTTGGTGGCTGTACGTTGTTCCAGCATATCAAGCACACGCTTTGTCACGAGCAATAATTTAGACCGCTGTCGCTGACCTAAATATACTCAACAAAACAATAAAAAAAATCCATAGACATCCACAAAAATACACAATGGGCCAAATTAGTGATTGAACTGGACGACAATCCCTGGAAACTCCCCCGAATCCAGACAAAAAAAAAATAAACGAAAACACATCTATATACACAATCACAACAATTCCACTGCATTATACAACATAGAGAAGGCAAACTTTCTGGTCAACACATTCGCAACACAACTAAAAACCCTTCCCCATAAGCAGACACAAAAATCAACGGCAATCTAGTCAACGCATCAATCAAAAAACTAGTAGCAGACACACATCCACATTACTTCCGAAATAGTCCAATGCAAGCTTAAAATCCTTAAACCCAGAAAGCCCCAGGTCTAGACAATATACCCAACTACACTCTATAAAATGTTCCCCTAAATGCCATAGTCTTCCTGGCAGCCCTATTCCACCAGATAATTAAATTATCAATATCTTAGGATCAATCATCAATAACTATCTCCTTGACTTCCTAGAAAAATCAATACTCAACTTCCAATTCAGCTTCCGCAGGAACCACTCGTAAACTCAGCGACTCTTCCGTATCACTGAGAACATCTTGACCCAGTTAAACCACAGAGTTAACACTGGCATGCTCACCCTTAACTTAACCCAAGCCTTCGATAAAGTATGGCACCACAGTATACATATCAAACTTTCCAAAGCCAAAATCCCCCTTAGCATAACTAAACTCATCAAATCGAACCACGAAGAATGTCTTCTCAGGCATCATTGCCAGCATAATCTCTACAAAACAAACAACTATCTCTGACATCACACAAGGCTCCTGCCTAGGGCCAATCCTCTTTTGAATTTACTTCATGATATACTCCCCCTAAACCACAGAACCTCCATCTCCCAATAAGCTGACGACATCGCAATCAGTAGCAAATCCATTCAAAACTCCATCATAACACGAAACCTCTAAAATCAATTAGACGCAAACCAGAAATACCTTCAGAAATGGGGCATTAAAATAAATCCCCTGAAAATAAAAGTAATCATCTTCTCCGCCAGACACGCTCCTCCTACACAATAACATTTTCTTAGACAACATCCCTATCCCCTAGTCACCCCATATCAAATACCACCTGGACAGACGACTAACGTTCACACCTAAACACATAAGCTACCTCAAACAAAAATCTCTCGAAAAATTCAAATTCCTATATCCACTACTAAATTCACCTCACATCTCCCAAAAACCCACTTACAAATCATACGTCCGACCCATCCTTACATACGCCAACCCCAGCTGGTACACAATCACTAACAACTCCTCCAAATAATACTTACAAAGTATACAAAACCGATACCTCAGAATAGCCACCAAACTACCAGGTACCCCTCCCCATAAAGCTCCGCTACGAACATGAAACCCTTTCATAATTACTTAAGATGAACTGATCAAGATACCCTCAAACTTCAGACATAAAACCCCCCATGGCAATTATAAACCCCAAATAAATGAATAAAGGACTTTTAAAAGTTAAGCAAAGTACGATTTAAGAACAAACTGTTGTTTTATTTGTAACGAACCCTAAAGGGTTCGAGGCAAGAGGTAACCTGGATACTACTCAGCGCAATTTCAATCAGGTTTTTTAAGTAGAAGTCATCATATCGTATCTGGCCGACAGGAGATTCTATGACAGTAGCAAAGAAACGGCGTCGACTAGTATAGTCAATAGGGCAGGCGTACCGTAAGGTAGCCCATCAAGACACATTAGCCAGATGGCTCCCTTGGAGTTATTCAGCATTGACATCCTCCGGAATTTACGGCTAAATACCTAGGCATTACCCTTGATAGACGGTTGAACTTTCGGAGCCAAACAAACTCTGTTCTGTGTAAGAAAACCGGGCAGTTCTGCAGACTTTACCCTCTGTTAAACTGCCGGTCAAAATTATCGTTTGATACAAAGCGTGTACTTTATCAGAGCATGAATATCAATAATTTTAATGAAATTCTTCTTCGGAACAAGGTGGAATTTAAAAATAAGTATGAATTCTTTAACACCTGTGATACGCAACTGCTATCATTAACGACACAACAATGCCAAACACATAAGCCGCTGTCTTTCTCTTCACTAAGGTGTTCCAGGATAAATAAAAATAGTATCTCCGTTTGAATGAAAACTTCTCATCACTTGAATCCCCACCTCAACTCTTTGTTAATTGACCATATGGTTTTTGATTTGTTAACAGAGTTACATGTTTGTAAGATATTTAGTTGTTTCTCTTCACATAACAATGAATCAAACCATACTGTAACTAAATAAAATGTTACTTATCGAAACCACAGATTGTTTGTATATTTAAGTCCCTCCTAGACGACGAGAGCCACATAGACTTTTCCTTTATTACAACAAGGCAACTGCCTATAGGCCTCTAAACCGAAACACGTCACTCACTAGCTTGGTACATAACCACTGAGTCACCGGAGCAACTAAAAAAATATATATATATAGTATAACAAATAAATTTAAAATGTTTTATTTTTAAATTTTTATTACTAAAAACAAATTAACAATTAAAAACTCCTTGTTTGTACATTTACAACTTCTGGTGCCTTATTTATTTTTCCAGTTAATTCTATTTGGTTGATCAATAACATGGTTTGTTGCACTCTGTAAACTAAAAAATAAAATGATTATATAAGAACACAAATTTTATTTAATTTAAAATTTAAATATTTATGTTGTTTATAGGTAGACATTATAGCTAGATAGAACTCATATTTACGCATCAATCTTCGATCCCAAACAAAGATCGATTGATAGAAAATCTATATTTGCTCAAAATCGATGTTTGATCAAGATCGATTTTTATAATGAACATATACACAAACAATTACAGAACATCTCCCCACAATAAGTTACATTTCATAGAACTGCTTTTCTTTTTAAGCCTTATTCGTCAACAGGGTTACCATCTCTTCAGCTATGGCTGCACTTTTTCCGTGCTAAGGGTTAATATATTAAAACGGGCGAAGCAAATATTCAATACCGAAAATTAAATTTTAAACCTAAATATATTTTAATTTGTTAATTGCATTGTTTTCAGATTTTGTTGTTGTTTTTTTTAATATCGGGAGTTATTTTAGAGTTTCAAGGTTGTTAATAAAAATAAATAAAATCTGTGGTACAGAAGTATATTCACTGGTGAAACAAGGCACTAACCAGCAGCAGGCCCATGGGTTGAGAAGCTCAGCCTATAGAAATTTTAGTTTTTCTTGTACCACCATTTCACATCATTATTTCGAGGGTTGAACATTATTTTTATTTAAATGTAACTGTAAAATTTATAGATAAATAAAAGAAATAAAATATTTTTATCAAGTATTATTATGAAGTATTTAATATTTTAACTTGGAAGCTTTGCTCGAGATTTGATTTAATCAAGTTTCAAAGCAATACATTCGTATCCTAAAATCCTGAAAGAACAAATTTTTCAATGGTTGCTAGGTAGTATTAATATAAACCCTATATCCCATGGACAAGGACCAGTGCACAAAATTATTTGATGAGTTTTTAAACTAACTTTATTTAAATTTTACTCAAAATTGCCAAATCTATTTTTTAAAATTTCTCGCTCCCAGAGTTTCTTAATATTGAAAACTTACAGGAAAAATAGCAAACATATAACGTTTATAGGGAACATTCACACACATACAAATACTATTTCTGTAAATGAAAATAGTGTAGTCTTCAAAATTTGATTTAATTAATTTTTTAAATTTTTACAAATACGATGTTTAAAAATTTGTCCCTAAAAGCATGATGTAGCAAACACTTTTAGATGTACATTGAAGAAGCTAATATCACATTTTCAGAGGCCATGCACACTTTCATAAAAAAAATTCAAGGGCATCCTTCTGCGCCCCGAATAATTTCTTCGTGGGTGACCTATTATTATATAATTACTAATCATTTTGTTTCAAAAAATATCTCCGGGTCAAGTCCAGACAACTTACCCGGATTCAAAGCAAGTTGGTATTGTATTTGCAAAACTAAAGATATTTTATTTTCGTCGAATAAAAATGAGAAAACTTTTAGTGAGGCATTTTTGTTATATGGTCTAGTTGCAAATAAGAATGTAAGTACATGGACAATGATAGGGTAGGATCAAACTTGCATATAAAGATTGATCCTCAGTCGAAAATTGATAACTTATGATCAAACTTGATCAAAATCAATTTTCAAATTTTCTGTATTTGTTAAGTATAAAATGAGGTGCTTTCCGTTGTAAACCATGTTGAAAATTTTCAAAGCACCAATATGTTTTTACTTCTTTGGATATTTAAGGAAGAAACTTCCGAAATGTCTATTTAGAAAACTTAGTCTCTAGACTGCTACACAATTAAAAAATACCGATATAGAGGGAAGTAAATATACATTTACTATACCTAAAATGAATGCTGTTTCCACAAATTATGTAGACATTCATGAATTTAGCTTGCACTAAAGCAAAATCACATGAGATAATGTTCAAATTTCTTCATGTATGAATTAATAATTTCAAACTAGTTTAACAAAGAACTTTAGTAAAGGAAATTAGTTGATGTTGCTTTGTTAGGTGAATGTTAGAAAAACTCATTAGTAGCTTGTAGAAGGTATATACAGCGATAGCAAGGGACATTTTCCAAATAAAAATGTGTCTAGAAGACTTAGAGATTAGAAAGAGAAAGTGACTGTCAATGAAGAAAACGAACTTAATGTGGTAATGTCAGTATCAAAGATCCTCATTGCAGTGCGTCAATAGCAATAGTAATAGTAATTTATTATTTTAAGCAAACCCACATAGAACAAATCACTTTAAGTCAGAATTAATTCAAGAATTAAAAGATGAAAAACAATAATTTGTTATAAAATCAGACAAAACAATTTCAAATCAAAACTTAACGGAATTATAACGGTGTAAAAACACAATACATGCAAAGTCAGAGTTCGGATAAAAATTAAAGTCAGTGTACAAAGAATTTCTCCACAGTATAAGTCGTCGTGTTTCATTTTATCTTCCTGATTATGTGCTTAAAGGATGAACAACCACTTCATCTCCACAAGCAAATGGTTATACATCTTTATTGCTTGCTATAAATATTGACGTTGAACTGTTGTAAGATAAGCTATGGAGGGAATAGGTGGTTTCCATCTTTCCTGGTTTCATACGAATGACTGCCGATTTCTCAATGACTGGAAATGTTTGTGAACATATCCAGCACAATTCAATATATACATTTTAATGAAAGTAGGTATTTTGTTAATTATAAATAGATTTTTACAAGAATTTTTTTATGCATACTAAAGAAGTTTCCGATGCACTTTTTTTGAAGTTTCAAAATGCATTAACTTTTTCAAGAGTTCCTCCATAACATGATAACATATACAATCCGTGAGTGCACAATATTCTGAAAGCGCCACCCCAACACTCATCTTATTTGTCAAAGTTGTTAGCACAAAGGAGCTAATTCCAGCAGCTATAGATTCTACGTTGTTTTCAACTGGGATTCTCACCGACAACCCCAGCAAATAGTGTTAAAAACAAGTATAAGCAGTTCGTGCCTGATTTGCAGCATTAATTGTTTGTTTCAAGTCTTTGCAGAATAATTTGCGAAGTTGGTTTTCCTTTTGTTTAGGTGCACAAACTAGAAGAATAATCTCATCAGCTTAAAGGGATATGGGTACTTCAACTGCAGATCGTTCATAAATGTTATGAAAAGGTGTGGTCCCAATATACAATCTAGCGGAATACTACTTTCAGAAGTTAGTCATTGGGAATATACATCACAGCCATCTCCATCACATGCTAATATTCTTTGTTTTAAGTTATTCTAGTGATCTTTTAGGAACTTAACAGTTAGTACCCCATAGGACTCAAGCATCTGAAGTTGGTCATATTTTAAATTATCAGAAGCCTTGAAACAATCAAGGTGAACTCCTGCAGCTCTCATTTTATCATTCAAAAAGATCAAGACATGGTCAAGTAACTCATAGTGGTTTCTGTTTTTTCCCCCTTGTGAAACCATTGTGCACTGTTAATAAGATTGTGGTTTGTGATTAATTTGCTAGCACATTTTTAAAGATATTATTCGGGGTAGGTAATAATGCAATTTGGTCTATAATTGAAGGGGTTGGCGCAAAAAGCAGGCAGATCAGAAGCTAAATACGAGATATCATAGATGGAGACTCACTCTTTGATGCAAAAAAACAAATTAGCTTCGGAGCAGTCTGGTTCTTCTGCCAAATTATAGATGGCGCTATCTCCACTCAGAACAGCTGGTTCATTTTATGAGAGGATTTAAGCCATCCCGTCTTAACCTTATTTGTTACTTATCTTGTTTATCCTGAACTGTTATACGTTTCATCTGCATTACTTCTGGCAAATTGGAATATCCAAATGCCCAAAACCAAACAAACAAATCTGCGTTACTTTATGTGTAATTTAAAAAATTAAACTAAAGATAGAGAAAGTGATAATACAACTTTATTTCAGCATAAACAACATATAAATGTCAAACTATTGGAAATTAAATTAAAACACATATAAACACGAAACTACAACGCATACAGATATATTAAAAATAAAATGTATAAGGTATGGAATATTCATCATATAAACCTGCAGTACACAGGTCGTCCAATCCAAATTCCTGCGCTCACTACATGACCGTGTGGTGGCATTTCTTTTTGCCGACGTTACGTCAATCATTGCACGGGACATTATCAAGACATGTAACTTTAAAAGGCGCTAAATGTAGACTGCCATGTAGCTCTATAAGAGCTATATGTAGGCAGATATGTATCTCTAAAAGTTGCGTCGTATAGACACATGTAGCTCTCAAAAATGTTAGTTGTAGACTGATTTAACTACTTGTGTGATGATCATACTTAGCGGCGAAGCACCCCAGTCTCCTGTGAGGTTCTCCTACAGACAAACAGGATATGTGATGTCTCTGTCCTAGAAGTCTGAAAGCACACGGAATCAAAAAAAGTTACGTTGCACAGTGCTCACTCATTGTTCAAAAAGTAACTATGTTCTACCGCCTTCTGTAGAGGTTTGCCAGTTTAACAAGAGAATCGTGTTAAAAAGCTCTGGTAAAAGTTCTGGAAACAGGCCGACAAGATGTAAGTGGATGCACTCCAGCGGGAAATCAAGGGGTGTATTCAGGCACACCAGGAACAGACATGGCCCGATACAAGCCAATGTTGATGATTGACTTGGCAGTGCACTAGAAGATTGCTGAAATCAGCTGAGGTGCATCAGGGACTTGTTGGTGATGATGGAACTCTTGTCTTTGATATTAAAGGTTGTTACCCTCAGTACCAATTATTAAGATAAATCTAGTTTCTGGCACTCTACATATCTTGCCTTTGGATGTGGAGCTACTACAGACTATCAAAGTTCTAAAATGAAAAAAATTGAATATCTTATTGAAGCCTTAAGTAAAAATTTATAGTATTTTTTTATTAACAGTAAATAAAGACATGAGCACCACGAACGATAGCGTTAAATAATAGTCAACTTGTGACTTAAAACCTTACATATAACCAATAGAAAAGCAAAAATTAAAAATAAATTACAAAGTCAAAATGTAAAAAACAACTGCCGCTTATAATTTCGTTGTATTTCATTGCAAGTGTAACGCATAATGTAGAATTATGCATTATATTTTACTAGGTATTATCACATCAAATGTGAATTTTAAACAGGTACAATCAGATAGTTTTATAAAACTTTTATTCAAATATAGAAATGGCTGATCTGTATTTAACTGTACAAAATTTGTTATATCGACTAATGTTACAAAGCATCTAAGCCAATTTTTATATGTAGAACAAAAACAGTCATTAGAATATAAAGAGAAGCAAATAATAGCCATGTTCGCCTCAGAGCTGGTAAAGCAGTAGAATCGAAAATGGTAGACATGTACCAAATCTAATGTTTGACAGTGATCAGATGTGTGAAAAATAGATATGTTTTTACTGCCTTTTTCATTCACCTTACAAAACTATATTCTTAGTTCTCTACATATAAATTCCAATATAGGTATCTGTAGGTCTCGCTTGATGGGTGAAACAGTGATGTGAATGGTTAAACGCAATGTTCATAATAAAAATTTACTAATCTAATTTGATTCTAAAAAGAAATAAATTTAGTCTGAATTTGTTGCGCATATTTTAGTGCTTTTCTAAAAAAAAGATAAGGGAGGGCTGTAAAAACTAATTTAACTTCAGACACAATTCTCTCGCCCCAGGCCCTTGTCTCTGTTTCACTGGAATTAAGGCTTGCAACTTATTGATAAACATTGAGGGGACATTTTGTATATGAAGGGGTGTGCCTGTTCATTTCATTGCGATTTACTTTGAAGCTTAATAACTAAAGTTATCTAGATATTTTATTTATTATTGTATATGTATTTAAAAAAAATTAAATAAAATTGGTTCTCTTGACTTGTAAAGTCCCAATAGAGCGCAAGATTTAAATTTCGCGACATTTTTTTCTTATAAGGTTTGCAGCTTTAAAAATGAAAAATGGACAAAGTTTTTACTGAAACACTTCGTGTAATTTTCGGTCGAAATAATGGTCCATGAGTCATCAATTCAAAGATACTTAAACTTAAAAAATTTTAGGAAACTGGTTCGATTCCGGACAATAAGTCACCCATGTGTCCTTGTAGCGGGCGTTCACTCGCAAACATAGCCGCAGTGAGAGAAAGTGTTACTGAAACCCCGGGGACATCAATTCGTCATCGTTCAGAAGAATAAGGCGTTTCAAGAAGCATCTTACAGCAAAATCTCGTGAAAGATCTGGATCTGCATGCCATCAAGATCTAACTGAGTGAACAGAATTTGTTAATTGCTTGATGGAACATCAGCTAGTGAACGACAATTTTGGTAAGATCAGAACTGGCCAACAAGATCGTGTGATTTGACACCAAGCGACTTCTATCTTTGGTTTTTCTTTGAAGTGTCATGTATATGCCAATAAACCACAAACAATTCCCTAATAACTAATATTTATTTATTATCAAAAGAGCAAGAGTTTGCCAGCAGTGCGTGGTGCGCATTTGTCTGATATTTTGTTCTATACATAATACATTTGTACTTTACAACGAACTAAAAATATTATCACTTTTCTTATTGGGACACCTTTAGTAAAAGTTTTTTTTATTCCCACCACTGGTTCACTCATATTTGTTAGTCAACATGTTAGAAACAGTGAACTATAGTCATAAATTATTGCCAGTTCAAATAATTAAGAAAAATTTCAAAATATTATAACAGCATCACTTAAACATAATTTTTTTCCAACTATGCTCAAAATATAATACTATACTTCTAGGATAGCACCTTAAAAAAATAGGTGGGATCTTAGGAAATTGCCAATGTTGTGCAGCTCTACGTAAAACTAGAGAAAACCTCAATAATAAGATTAATACTCACAGTTAATTCTCTTATACTGCTTTCTCCTCTTCTTCCTAAAGTGTGCTTTCGTATGAGAAAGAGTTTTTTCGATAATTGTGGCAAATACACTCGCAAGATCTGTTTGAACCATAGGCTTTCCAATTAAAGTAAAATTTTCAGCACCAACCAATAGTACCTAAAATAATATTTAAAAAAGTAAATGCAAACATACAAAAATTAAATCAAACTGTTAGGTTGCTTTTGTTATTAAGAGTTTAAGACTCATCTGTAGGATTAAATAAAATATGTTAAAAGAAAAATGAGTTTACACTTTGTTTCCCATAATACAGAGTATAGGTATAATAATTTTTTTAAGCTAATGAAATTTTATATATGTACATGGATATTATTGTGCGGAGAAGTTATAAAAATAGGTTTTCTTGCGAGTTATCAGTCTATTTCCACCGTTTGTAGAATTTCAATGAAGAATAGTAAATCACCAATGCAACGTTTTGATCCGACATTATTATTCTCTGGACGAATCATACTTAGATTAACAATTTTAAGCACCATCACCTTATCTATAGAACAATCATACAGATGTTATTTATTATATCTGAGAAACTATATTAAGCAATACAGTTATTTTTATTTGTTACGAATGTGTAGAAAGAAGTGAGATCCACTTGCCTGCATTTCTATGTTTGGCTGGCTTAACCCTTGTTGTGCCATAGGAAGTAAGCTGGTTCTTTCAGATTTTGACAAGTCTAATTTTACTCTTTAGGACCATGCTTTTAGTGAATGACCTAATTAGAGTAAAATTCTTAGCATAATGATCTTTATTATTCAGCTACAGTTTATGTAAATGCCGCTCTAAGTGAACCCGAAGATTTGATTGATGTTTGTAGGTTGAGTTTATTTGTATTTGTGTTTTAATACTTGATAAATCAAATATCGAGCAAACCGGTCAAGTCAATATATTAAATGTAGAAATCAAATAAGTTTTGAAAAATTAAGGGAAACAAGCCCAAGTGCAGTGGACACGTGTTTCCGTCATTAAGACATCAGCACTGCTCTTGTTAGTAATTATCTGTACCCTACGTACGAATACATGTTTGATTTCTTGTATATATGTCTTGAGATTGTGAGTGTGCATATTATGAGAGGTATCGCAATGTTTCAAAGTTGCAATTGAATAATCAATACGCTAATTAGATATTAATCTACACGAAATTGCCATTTTCGTATTAGAATAAGAATTTGTTACATCCTTGGCCGTTGAATGTGTCATTCATGTCAATATATTAAATGCAGAAATCAAATACGTTTAGAAAAATTGAGGGAAACAAGCCGAATAGCGAATTTTTATTTCTATTTCTTTTTTAAATTTTTCAGGAATTGCTTCATAGGGGATATGTATTGTGTTTGTTCGTTCTGCTGTTGACTGGAGTTTCCTTATGTCTAGATCCTGTGTAGGATAGCCATTATCAACGTATCATGCTGTTTTTTTCAGATTTTGTCAAATCTGATTTTACTCTTTAGGACCGTGCTTTTAGTAGCTAATTAGAGCAAAATTCTTAGCATAATGATCTTTATTATTCAGCTACAGTTTATGTACATGCCGATCTAAGTGACCCCGATGTTTGTAGGTTGAATTTATTTCTGTTTTTCAGGAATTGCTTCATAGGGGATATGTATTGTGTATGCTGGTTCAGTGAGGTTCTGGTCTTGGCTGCAGTTTCCTAATGTCTAGATCCCGTAATGGGATATCCATAATCTATGTGTTTCTAATATAGAATCCTCTTCACTGTGTAGTATTTCTTTATTGAATGCAAAAATTTTTGATTTCTAGACATCTTGCTGGTACAAGTGTGCTATATTTAAATAAATAAATAATACATAGTACTTTATTGGCATCATCAAAAATACAAAGTAACAAATTTTTCGAATTAAATTTAGTAATATGATGCCAATATGAATCTATAAGAATGGTTTCTCTGGATGGAAACCATGTAGTTTCTGAAAAGTGTGTATATAAATATGAATTGAGACCCATAAAAAAAATTATTTAGATCCATGGCCCCCCTCCCTCGAAAAGAAAAAATTACACGTTTTATTTATATACTACTATTAATTAAAATTATAATTATTACATAGCACAATTTTAAAACTTATTATTTTTTACATAGGTAATTAGTTTGTTAGTTATCAGACATTATTAACAACATTAGGTTTAAATATTATATAAATAAGTACAGTTCCTAACATGAAGATAATTCCATTTAGCAAGATCCTTGTGCCTGATGCATACGAACAAGTTTGTGAATATCTCGTTGGAGTGTGATTGAAGATCACCTCTGTTGTCAATATCAAGACGGTTACGAGTTTTTGATAACAAATGAAAAACTCGACCTAAACCAGATTTCACTAGATACGAAGTAGGAACGCCAAAAAAACAATTTTGCCTTATTCCAAAGCGGTGGAAACTTATTAGCAATGTCCCTCACATCCAGAAATTCTGTTTGTTGGATTTGTTTTTAGCCTGAGCTGTTATATCACTCGGCAGCTCAAAGAGAGATTCTTGCAATGTGATATCACCTTCAATGGCATCCACCCCGAATGGATCTACCACCCAGTTTGGTACAATCATTTCTAGCAAGTCACTGAATCGGAGTTGCAATTCTGAGTTAAGGATAACCAATGATAGAAACTGTATAAATATATGTCGTCCGAAATTACTCCAGAATAGTTTCCCAAGAAAAGCCATAATGGCTTCTTTGCATGATATAAGATTGCTGTTCTTTCCTCGTAAGTCTTTGTTCAACAAATTTAACTTTTCAAATATGTCTGATACATAAAATATGTCACATTTAGTAGCAATCTCTTCTCCAAGCGGTTTATCACCTAAAAATGATACAATGCTCTCCCAAAGTATAACAAAATTACGAAGACAATTTCTTTTTGCTAACTATCTAACTTCTGAATGCATTAGTCATTGCTGAAAATTATCCTTATTTTCCTCGAAAAGTTGTCGAAACAGGCGATTTTGAAGTGCATTTGTTTTGATGAAGTTGATAGTTTTTACTACAACAGCAAGGGTTTCATAAAAACGTCCTCCGAATTTCTTTTAAACTAAATGTTGGCAAAACAGCATTTTTCAAATGAGCAATGAATCAGTTGCACAGGCAATGACATTTTTTAGAGGAATATTATTTTCCTTGAAATAATGACTACTTCAAATATTGTTTCACCTTTAGTGTCTGTCTTCAGCTTTCGAGCAAAAAGCATTTTCTCGCTGAGCTGATGGTCATTAAAAAACCTTACATATGCCATCAGAAGGACATCATTAGCCTGTAAAGTGGATTCATCAATTTACAAAGCAAACTTCTTGACTTTCAGCTGTCCAACTAGTTGTTTTTGCACATCAGCCATTTCATCAATGCGTCTTGATACTGACGAGTTATTCAAAGGAATTGTTTGGGTAATTTCATGTGGACTCTAATTCATAACCGATGAATTTACAATACAAACTGCAGGCAAAATTAATGATTCACCAACATTATTGAGGAGGCTTGCCAGTTTTTGCAATTAACTTGGATATCTCAAATGCTGCAAGTAAACCATTGTCTAGTTTGGTCGAGTTTTTACCAAACATTTGTTTTATTGTTGTTCTTGATTTGAAATTAACAGTTAATTGTTTAAAGTAATTCAATGGTGCGGCTTTTCTGTAGTTATGTGTTGTTTCCAAATGTTTCTGCAGCTTACACAGTGTCATGCTGTCATTTGGAAGAGTAGCCATGTATATTAGACATCATTTTTCTTGTGGTAAAAGAATAAAACCAAGAGCAAGGTACTCAACGGAATATTAACGACATTTTTTCTTTGCCACGTTAGCCATTGGTAATCTGATATGAAAAAATATTTAACAATGGTACAATGCAAATACTCGTAACATTGAAATCTTCTATACAGAACAAGTTTATAATAGTTATTTTACAAAAATTGTAAATGGGAATGAAAAGTTTATGTACTCAAAGCAATTTGAGTTTGTAAATCAGAACCCATCAAAATGTATATATAAATCAAGAAAAAAATAGTTTACTATAATACTAGAAGTACGTACTCCACAGATTTTTGTAAAAGCACAAGTATACTTGAACTTTTAACAGAATTAAAATCCATGATCGGGGTAGTTACACTGTAAGGATAACAGATTTAAGTTTATGGTAGGGATGCAATTGCAAATAACAATACTTTTTTATAGCTGTAGCTAAAATTGCCAAAAGGGAAAGTGTTTCAGGTAGGTATTTATAATAGGGTGTCCAGGCCTAGGTAAAAAAATCAGAATAATTTATGGTGCAATAAAACATTTTAGACATAAGTTGTTTTGAAAGTTTATTGTCTTCTACAAATGCATCTTGGTAGAAAGGTAACAAAGATGAGGGTATGGGGCTATTGTATACCTTTTAATGGCCTACGGCAGCGAATCTCAGTCCATTGCCATCAATATTATTGTATATTAGGTACCTATATTATAATTTCCATTCCATGGTTTTATTTCTTTTTTAAATTTTTAAGATATTGTTGAAGTGGTTTGATGACTATTATATTTAATCTGGTATTTTCTTTGTCATTGTAAATTGTAATTATTTGTTCACCTTAGATTTCTGTAAAACGTCTTTTACTGACTACTCAATTTATTTTCATTAACACTCTGTTGTTGACCCAAAGTTGGTTTTAAACTACAACTCCTGGTTTTGTTCACTGGTACATAGAGCAAGCTTATTATGATACGTGCCGTTACTATCGTGTCCATTATCCGCTCAGGGTTAACAACTATATTTTGATTATAAGATTGATTTTGGGCTATAGCACCCAGAACTGCAAGACTGCAGGTCCTTCTCATCATAAAAGTGCATATTCTCATTAGAGTTCAAAAACACTGTTCATTCTCATGTTCATGTTATCAGTGTGGTGGACTTAAAAATAGTATTTGACATATTTATATCCTGAAAATGTCCCTTGCAACAGTGGACGAAACGTCGGCACTTGTTAGAGCCTCTACATGGTTTCCACCCGGAAACAACATTCATATAGATACTAACCGTGGAAGTCTATTAAATTTAATATTTATATCCTGTTTATTTATCAAGAACTTTTCTGTATTTACGTATCCTTTGATGAATTAACACAGCTGTGTGTCTGGTATATCCATTTTTTCTCCACTTCATCTATGTACTTGAGTGTTACTACTAATTAAAGATTTCTTTACAAGTCCTACTACTGTTTTTTTCACTAGACTATCACACTATATTTGTTCTCTGCCTGATGCAAGTGTTTCTTCACAGGATCGTTTCATTAGTTGATTTATTACCTCACAAAATTTTTATAAACAATGGAAATAAACTAACAAAATACAGTTAAGAATGCATTCTTGCCAGATTTCAAACAACTCATACAACTTTGTATATTTTTAAAAGCAATATAAATATTTTTTTAATTAATTTGGTTGACCTTGACATGAGTCATCTTGCCTAGCTCTATGTATAAAATAAAACAATTACAAAGTAGTTTTTAAAACATTCAACATCACTGTAAGATATGTACTCAATAAAATTTCTATTCAAAGAACAAAACTGAAAATCCTATTGAATGAAAACATTTAATTACAAGTATACTAAAAAGGATAAAGGTTGCCAGTGCAGTCTGTCACGGCATATTTGCTTAAAGACAATCACAGGGACAGACTGCTGAAAAAAACATATGGAGACAGTTAGTTTTAAACTGGAATCCGACTAAAGAATTAAATGTTTAAATTGACAAGGCGAAGGACTTTGTATGTTTGTAAAATTATCACATTATTAGTAGAAAAAAAAATTGAGATGTGATTAAATGGTTTAATGATATTCGTATTGTATAATTCATTCAAGTATTTTAATCTTGCTTCTGAAAAATTAAATCATTCAAACAAATAGTGGTGTATATCTCCAAGTTGATTGCATATGAGCCGGGAAGAAGCCATGATTGGATCGTAATGGATTAAATGTAGTTATTATTCTCTTGCTAAATACAGTATTTTTGAACCATGGTGGTTTGGGGATATTAATGAAGACAGATTTTTTAAATGACCCTTAGATGTATTTTCACTGTAAGATGTTAAAATTCCTGACGTGAGAGAATTTTGGTTTGGAGGAGTGTCAGATAAAATTCCGCTGATTGCAGCTTCTTTAGCAAGTGTATCAACATTATCATTATTTTCAATTCCATTGTGTCAACAAAAATGTTTATAAAAATGGGCCCATGCCATGCATCTTGGCCTTTGCCATTTCGTGGATCTTGTCAATCTGTTACCAAATGGTATATGTACAAAATTTACTATTTTGACAATCTATTTCCTAGCTACTACAGACAGCAGAGCTGTTATGTTTATAAGAAATTAAGGTTTGAAGCAATTAATTAAACTATATAAGAAACAACAACTAGTGATATAAATATACAAATGTCAAAAAATCTTATTAAGAATTATTCAAAAAAAATTAAGATTTTAAATGTATCGCTAATTTTTAATGGGGATTTAGTCACTTTTTAGCCATCTTAACACATCATGTGTTTCCCTCTTAGCAATCTTAGACACAGTTTTGTTCTAACTTATATAGTATTTAAAGTCTAGCTTGGCAAATTTTATTTCTAAAGACTAAACTCATGCTACTAAATTCCTGTTACAATTACCAATTTAGTAATGCCAAAAACCAACTTATTCCCTTTTAATAATAAGTGTTTCAAATGTAGTATGAGCACATTTTTAGTTATCTGTAAATCCTAGAAGACGAAAAATTATCAAATATGTATATTTTTCACAGAACCGATCTTCAGCAACAAGCAAATCATAATACGTTTTTGTACTACCCATCACCAATAAACAACAAGACTGTTATTAAACTTAAAGTAAATTGTAGCCTCAGAGGGGAGCTATGACCCAATGCACATATGTAAAAATAAATGTAAAAAAGCAATGTCAATAAAATAGCATAATTAGTGATTTTTTAAAAGTAGGTGAACTTCTTTTAATAAAGTTACACCTAGTAGATTCAAATACCTTGTTTAAAATTATTTTATCTCCAGTACTGGGTGGCCAATATCCTTCAACTACAATTACATCGCCCTCTGTTATTTTAAACTGTTTTCCTGCAATTTGTACAACAGCAAATAATCTTTCTTGCTTATTTTTGGCAAATAGATCGTTTACACTTTGAAAGAGTTCTGAAAATCAAAAAACAAAATTATACATCTGCCATATATCAAACTTCTACAAAAGAGTATTATGTATGGTTTCTAATATATTAGTTTGCCATTTCTCGAGATGTTACTGCAATTGCAAGAAAATATGCACTCTATTGGAACTTGAACTGACAAATGACATAACTGAAAAATGATGTTCCACTTTTTCGTTACGTGTATTAAATTTAGGATGATAATTAAGCTTAACCACCCAATTTAGAAATATGATGAACAGACAAAAATTTAGTACAAGTATGGGAGATGCTAATACATTCCAGCTTGAATCCTTAATAAAACATATTATGTAGTGAGAAACGTTCATGTGCCTACAAGTGTGGGATGACAATAAAGATTAGCATACAAATTACCTGTAATCTATTATACGTTTGTTTCCTACAGGACAAAGCGCCTTCATGTAAAAGTATTAGCAAACCAATTTAAACTGTCACTCATTTGAATAACAGAGATATGTTTACAATATGATATTGCCAATACTTAAAAAGTTCGTCAAATACACGTTAATTAATTATTAAACATAATAAATTTGATGCATGCAGATTATATCACATTTATATATACCTAGTTTTGCTTCTTTTTCTTCATTTGGATTAACTATTTCATACTTCGTTGGAGTATTACAATAAAACGTCTTTGTTGCGGAAAATACGCTAGGTAAACGTTTAATTCCGATATTCGCGCTGTAAGAGCTAAATTTATTTAAGCAATGTCTAAACACCGACATAATGTATAATTGAGGTTATGTGATAACAGACCAGTACCTAACTAGACATTTATTACTACCTAGCTACGCATTACAAAATTCAACAAATGATTACATAAAATGTATGTTCACGTTTTTTTTTAAGTATATAAGTATTTCCGAATATATAATATATATATATATATATGTATATATATATTTTTATAAAGTAGTGTGAAGGTGCTATGTTAAATTCGTTTATTTTTCGTACTGAAACTGAATACCTGCCCTTGGATGGAATAAATGGTAAGAATTTATATTACTTATAATAACAATCATAAAAATAATGACGGTCAAGCAGCGCCTGTGTATCAGTTGGAATGATATTGAAACAAAAGTTCGCCATGGCCTTTTTGACGCAATAGGATTTTTGTATTTGGCTAACTGGAATTATATATATTGACGTCATTAGATTAACTTCTCTTTAACTTACAATTTCATTGTATCTAACTTGTAAATAAATCCCATACCTAGGTAATGCCATATATTCATTACAATCCTGGATTCCCCAAGCGGCGTTCTTTAGGACAAGATTTTTAATGAATATCTGTTATTTCAAATAATAAAAATTATTCTACCGAAATTATACATTTAAAGATGCAAACTTGGTTTTTTTAATGTACCTAAATAGCAATCAGTATTGGTACCCGGTGAAAAGGACATATAGGAAGCTCAAATCAAAATTCAGTTCCAAAACTGTACTGTCTACCGTACATTATCGCATTTTGGAAGTGGCTTCATTTTTCCTGCAATTTGATTGAATGATTTTTCGCTGGATTCAAAATATAGCCATTTAATAGTAGCGGTAGTGTACTGGCGTTGGTGCCATTGAATTATAACCATCTCTAAAAATCTGTGTATTGTGTTGCCTAATATTACTTCTGGGTGGACAAATTATTCCCTCCAACTTTAGCGTCTATCCAGGAAACCCGCCATATGGCGCGAAGACCAAAGGGAAATTACGTGCTTGTCTTACAACGAGTGTCAGGATAAACGTTTTCTTCTCTAGCGTAAAAGTGTTTTTGATCGCGCTGGTATAAAATAACTTTCTATAAGTACATTAGATAGTGTGTGTGCTACATTCAAATCCAGCTTCCTAATCGAAATAAAATCATTCCCATTTTTTCATACTACATAGCACGAGAACCGCAGTCTCCACACACGTCCGCGGCTATATTCGAGACGAGATCCTGGGCCAATAAACCTACGGTAAACGATAATAATGTTATTTTACTAACGAGAAATTCAATCCTGTTTACTCGAAACAGAATCAGCGCCAATACATTAATTTACAGCTCATGAATCAATAGGGCCTTCGAAATGAAATTCAGTACCATACCATAACAGTAAGCCTTCTTAATTATTTTTGTTACTTAAAAACAACATACAATAAATATTTTTCATTAATCACAAAACAGATTAAGCTTTTTTCACATCGCTATGTACCTACCCATGGCCATAAACCTTTTCACTAATACAGCTATTTTCGTTATTTGACATCGAATGCGTACCTACCTCATATGTTAACATATATTAGGATAATTGTTCAAAATTTTAATCTTACTGTGGGAAACGACCTATTAAAGTTAAATATCCACTGAAAATCTGATAAAAAATAACTTTCATATATTTAGACGATGGATTAAGATCTAGAATTATATTGATAAACATTCACGAATTCAGTTAATTTGTTTTGTGAACACTATCTAGAATTTACATATTGCTGCGCACAGGTTTATAATGACTTCTTTATACAATTCGGTGGTGTTATAAGTTCTTAGATTGAATAATGTCTTTATTTAAATTTAAAAATTTTTTTTTATTATTTATAATACATCATCGTAAGCAACAAAAATGGACAAACTAAAGTGTTGCTTATCATATCTTCTTAATCACATTGACTTCGGTGGTTCGCCGAATTGATAGATAAAATTCTTCATTAATACATCAGAAGTGCAGTATCGTTTCTGATTTACCTTCCAGGGATTGCTCGTCTTCTTTTCGAGACGCACTTTGTTTGTTCCGTAACTTATCCCTGGCTTAGATAAGACAGTAGCGTGTGCTTCCGTTTGAGACACCATATGGCAAGGACGTTCACCTGTGCATTTGTCCATTTAGTGTCAATTGTATCATACATTATCTCATTAATCCTTACAGATGAAACACAACACGAAATACACATTCATTTCATCTTAGATCCATGGCTGGTCTATGGAAACAGAATGTATATTTTGTGTTGTGTTTCATCCGCCCAGGTGTAAATTAAATTTAAGTATTACAATACAAAGTTTCCTTTATGGATTTGAACTAGAAATAGTATAGCAATTATTGGGTTTTCTGTCCCCTATGAATAGCGTCAAAGGAAAAGACAGTAGCGTAAAGACAGGTAAGGATATCTTGACTTATAAACGTATAAACACAAGAACAGAAACTAATAAATAAGTCAAATATTACGCATGAAACCACATAGCGCTTTAAAATAAAAAAATGTAGGTTATGTCCTATTGACGGATATATACCTGATATAGGTCATAGATGCACGGATGTTTTTTTATTAAATGCAATACTGTTTTATCTAAACAGGCTTTAACAACGTTTTCTTACCTGCCCTTGCGCTAATTTTTTATCTGAACGAGCATGTGCAAATAACATTGGAATTTAGGAAGGCAATTATATTTATTCAATAACGTTCATTGTGGAGTCATTTTAAAATCAGACATTTTCGTACAAAGAACTTTTATTCGGTCAAAAGACATTGTGGATCATCGGTTAGGAAATTGTCATAGAAAATTTGAGAATAAAACGGTCATAAATCAAGGTGCTTCAAGAGTTGGACATATATGTCCATCCACATTATATGCAAAGAAAAAGCGTTTACAGTACCTCTCTATGGAATTCTCATATTGATCACGACTCAGGTTTAAAAGCCGTGCACAGATAGCAGGTAAATATACTTAGGAATTAGAGCATGTACACATATTGGCTATTTAATATGTGTGTATATGCATACTGTAATGGTTTTACAGATTCACAAATAACAATCCAACAAATTTAATGTGTATTTATTTTAAAGTGTTAAGTATACATTAACACACTAATAAATTATACAACTTTATTTCTAGCGGGTATATTAATCTTCTGCTACGCGTGTCACACTTCGCTTCGCTATTGGATCCTTGGTTTTATATGCCGGCGAGATTTCTGCTGAAACGTTCGGGATTCCGCAAGCACATTCTGAACTTGTTGCGTCTGGCCTCATGTGGTACAGTCGACTGCATACTAGGCTATTCTATAAAAGTGATCAGTGTCATAAAAACTCCGCAGTAGTTTTGTAACATTGCCCCCTCCTTTTTTTATGTTTGTCTTGAATAGGTGCACCTGCAGAGGATTGACCTCCCCAGAAATGGAGGGGGAGGGAAAGAAAGACCCAGACTATTAGTTGTTGCTCATGTAGTGTATCTCCGACACCATTATTTGATATCATTGTGACAACTGACCCAATAAAATCGTTCTCTAACCTTCTCTTATGTTTTCTTACACCTAAATAGCCTCCGGAACTCCCATTGTTTAGTTCTTCCAACATTTTTTGCCTTTTATTTTTAGGTAGCGTTCTGTGTAGGGTCTTATCTTCCTTTTCGTTCTCTCAAGACCTTCTTGTCACTACACCTTCGCTGGACACTACATATCCGAGATATTTTACTTTCTTCTTGCATAAGTGGTATTTCTTTGGGCCGAGTTTTAAAAGGGCATTTCTCGATCTTCTAATAGCCTCGTCCAAATTCTTCAAATGCCGTAGCAATTACGAGGATATATTTTAAGTACATCAGACAGGTCTTCCAAAATAAACCCTTGAGATTAAAATCCATGTCTTTCGAAAATTGCTGGTGCATAGCATAGTCCAAAGGGCATGACGGTGAACTGTCACAGCCCTGATATTGTAGAAAAAGTTGTTTTTCTCTGTCTTTAGTATCTAGCTCTACTTGTCAATAACCACTTTTCAAATCTGTGGAGTACCATTGGGACCCTGCCAAGGTGCCAAAGTGTCGTCTATTCCTAGCAAATAGTAAAAATTATTTGTCTACGTAAAATGTGATTTTTTTTCAATACCAGAACAATCTTTGAGGCTCAAGGACTACTGGAAGGCTCTATGACTCGTTTCACTAGGAGTAAACGCCTTGAATTCTTAATTGCAGTGGCACTACCTGTGTGGATGTACCACATTGGTATGGCTATTGTCTTCCTCTCCGTTGGCAGAAATGTCTTGGAATTTCCTTAGATGACCTAGCACTTGTTTTTCTTCTCTTGGTGATGAATTCTTTCATGATCGGCAATATTGCTTATAATTTCTTCACATAATCTTGGTTTATCATATATGTATACACCTTTTTCACATCTGGTAACTGAGACGTATGGTTCTAGAGTTTCCAAAAATTTTCCTTTATTACAAATTATAGGTAGCTCATTGGTGTTCAAGATATCAACTGGAACTACATTTTGCGACCTAACTAGGGCTCTTCAACCAGAACTCTATTATTGATTGGTTTTTCCATACAAGATTCAGTAAGACTCAACCGGCAATCATTCATTTCGTTTTCAGTCTTAGCTTGGGTTATTTGTTCAGTCATAGACGCTATCGTGACATCATCTGTAAGAAGTAGGCACACACTGGTTAGCGACATGATATGATCTGCATTACTCAATGTGCAACGTATGTCCACCGGAACTCCACATAATTAAGATCGAATCAACACACTCAATACAGAGATAACTTGCAACTACCATACTTGACTACGATGTAGAAACAGTACCCAATATAGACCGTGAGAATATATAACAATCTGCTTATGAGGGTCTTGCCAATGAAGAGGTTATGGATGCTCCGAAGAAGTGAATATTTTTCTCTTGGCTATTTATTTGCTTGTTCGCCGGATATACTGTTTGTTCGAAGTCTGTGATAATATTTTGCACTGGCGTATTTATTTGTTTTATTATGCTTTCTAATTTTTAGTCTATGTATATACTTAGTATTGTTTTAATACTGCCGCATCCCAAACGCCATTTATTCTTATCGCTAATTAATAAAATCTGTAAAATGACATAGGACAATGCTTGTTGTCTACAGAATCAATATAGTCTATTTTTATTCAAGTAGCTTAAACAAAGAGCTATCAAATAAAAATGTGCATATGCTGCTAGATATTCCACAAAACAGCGTGGTACTGGGACATTGCGTCGCTGGTTATCCACTGTTGGTTGTTTTCTCTTTGCGCTCTTGTCGCTTCGAGTTCGATCAACAGGAGAAAGTGACCATTACGTGACTAGGCTGGGAGAGGTCACACTGGGGAAGTCTTATGCCCCATGGTGTAATTAAGTAGCAAGCCGATGGCTTTGTCAAGCCCGAGCCAGCTGAGCTGTCAGTAGATAAGCTTTAGGAGTTCGGGAACAAAATCCCATAAGAATTTGCATAGGGGTCTCAATTTACTTTACTTCCAGTCTAGGGGTGGGGTTAGGACGTTTGAGAGTTTGAATGTGTGAGGTTTGAATTGAGGAGGTTTGAACTGTGAAGGGCGGCAAGAGGTAGTGTGGTAGGCGCCGAGGGGGCGGCATCTACGTCGGGAGATTTTAATTTGGGTATTGTGTTGCTTAGTTGTTAGGGGTATGTTGTGTGTGTGTGTCTGCAGGCATAGCTATAAACTTCTATCTACAGCACTTTCAACTTACCGTTCTCTGGAGCTCCATATGCATGGTGTAATAAGATAAACCAATGTATGAAGGTACGAATAAAATAGTCATTATTTTTATATTAATAATTATCTATACATTTAAATTACATATCCTCATCCATTATTGAATAATGACCCCACGGAAACGTTTTTATGCCGTCTAAACAAATAAATCTTTTGTCGTTATGAGGACTCAAGGCAATTTTGGTTTGTACAACAGTCGAAACATTGTGATGTATGTTTACTTTTAATTCTTTGTCTCTTGTAAACACTGCAACACAAGGGATGTTATAAATATTATTTTGAAGATAGTCATTGGTATCAAAATATTTTATCATTTTTGATTACTTCATATAAATTGACTGTCTCAATTACATATATAAGAGAATCGGTATCGGTATAGCAAACTCTAGCTTTATCACCAATACGATTCTTCATATATGAGTAATGAAAATCATATATTTTTAATTTGGAAATGTCGAGTATGCACATGGTCACATTTATTGGTTTATTAAAATACACTTCGGTTTTTTTAATTTGTCATCGAAAATACATGATTATTTGAAATTTGGTTCGAAAATTAATGCTTCTGCACAATATCCTCTTTCTTATATTGTTACAAGTTTTATTAGCGAATGAATGTTGTTTCCGGGTGGAAACCGTGTAGAGGCTCTGACAAGTGCCGACGTTTCGTCCACTGTTGCAAGGGA
>JAWQRN010000463.1:0-29271 GCA_033557685.1 Sperchopsis tessellata
AACATCACTCGCCTTGAAAATGTCCCTTGCAACAGTGGACGAAACGTCGGCACTTGTCAGAGCCTCTACACGGTTTAAAATTATATCTTTTTTATGGTACTGTATATAACTTTTTTTACATGACGAAAACAAGATTTATTTAACATATTCCACCTACCACCTACACATATTTACTTACTTTGGAAAAATTATCTACCACCCTTGTTTTTGTTGTTAATTTCCTTATATTTTCGCACTATTTTTTCCTCTAGTTTCTAATTCTGACGTCTAAATGCTATTGAGGTAGTTATAAAGTATCATATTTCTCTACACCAGAATTATATTCTTATCGAAATTACTGCGAGTCCGACCCTGTCTTGTCACATGTACATCTACCAGACCAACCTCAGTACGTCAACAGTAGGTATAGTAGCACCTTTTTCGACAGGAAATAATGGCGATATAAATTCCACTCCGACCTGTTGCGTTTTTTTAATATAACTTTTTGTTCATTAATAGCAAGCTATGTGATAATTAAATTGTTTAACAACTTTTCACGTTTTTGTTATAACGATTTTGCCATGTAGTTTTCATAGGACTACATGTACTTGTGATAGCTGAGATATTCTTGTATTGGGTTTATATAAAATCTTTTGTGCGTGATAACCTAGCATGCATATTTTGTCAGGTATTCCAGATTCGTCTAAAATGAATAGACGAAACGATTTGTAAAGAACAAAAGTAATTTATCTTCCATATAGTCCAACAAGAATTACTATATTGGTTAGAAGGAAAGAAAAATTACCGAGAGACCGTAGGAACCGCGAATAAAACTAAATCACTAAACCACCGGAAAAAAACTCACGATGAAGATCTCAAGAGGGGAAAATTGCCAGTGTTTTCAAGGATAGGCTCATAGTAATCCTCCGTACAGGTAGGCTGGGTTGTTTAATCCAATGAGTCACGTTAAACAACCATGAAACAGAAGAGAGAAATCTGCACTTATTCCAAGTATGAGAAGGCACATAGGCTACGCTCATAGGATCGATTTATACGTAATATATAGTAAAGTGTAGTACAGTATAGGAAGACATAGTGGCTCAACTCACACATGTTTCTGTTATGTAGTATAATAAAGTTAATGAAGGGACTTTGGTTCGGATCATAAATGGTTGTGTTATGTAGTTAATTGTAGTTCAGTATAGGATGGCACATTGGCACACATATTTGTGTTATCTAGTAAAGTACAGGAAGGCACAAGGCTTAGTCTACACATTTTTTGGAAATTTCAAACAATAAAATGAATATGCATTCCAAATTTTAGAATATTAGAACGAGAAAAATTTATAATTACTCTCGTATAACGTGAAATATTAACTCAATAGATTACCAAACAAATTTATAGACGTAATGCAAATTAAACAGGAAACCTCAGTGAAATGGTACATGCAAATTTAATAGCATTTAGTAAAATAAAGTAAATGTAATAAAAAAAGACAGAATAAACTATGACTGATGATTTATAAAGATATTGAACCATAACAGCTCAGCCATATTCCCTAATCACTTCACGTTGCCTTACTGAAACTCTATCTCCCTACCACCATCTGTGACATCCTTCTCTCAGTATCAGCGGATATTTAATATATATCTAAATAACCCTCTCTTTGATTTTTAGCAATCAAAAAAGTAGTGTTCTATAATAACGAGGTATACGGTACTATGCGTTTATTACTTGCATTTAAAATAATGAATAATGAAGCCTTGTACACAGCTTGTAAATTAATATAAATTATTTTTTAAATATATCAATGAAAAAATTGATTTTGTCACAATATATACTTATGTTTGATGGTACCAGATATTATAATGTATACGTTAATGAGTAATGGTCTATTTCACTTAAAGTACGTTTGTATTTCACCATTTTAGTCGAAATACATTTTTGCTTGTAAATAAGTATAAACTATTCATGCATTTTTGGTTGAACATTATTAAATAACGAACTCATGTACTCATTATATGAATGATTCGCATTCAAAATAAGTGTCAAAATGTATCTTAAAATTTATAATAAAATGGATGCTACATAGCCACACAACAGCATTGCTTACTTTAAATACTTAGTGAATGTCAAATTAATAAAAATTTGGTGTATATGTAAAACGTTTGCTCGAGAAATTGACAATATATATATTTCTAATTTTACTTATGAACTAATATAATTTTTATTATGAATTCGTTTAATTGTTATCGATTGAAATATAATATTATACATGTGATTCATCTAATAATTTCTGATAACGATTTTTTTAAACTTAGATGGGTGGAAAGGTACGATATAATGCATTTACAATGGTTTTCTAAATGTACATAAACTTAGTGATTTCATTACTGTTCTGAAACAGCCGGAAATTGATGGCCTTAAGCTATTAATAAAGATTATGTCAATTAACAATGTCACAGAAACTGTTAAACATCGTTTTTGAATTTTCACTATTAATTTGACCGTTTTATTATAATGGCACTATAATTATTTATTATATTTTTTATTTCATTATAACATAATAAAATCAATAATCATCTTATTCCATGAGAAGGCAGATATTTTATTTCACTTGTTACAGCATAAGTGTTCATTGCAAAATGGGTATTAATTTCGTATAGCATGTTGTTTGTGGTATTACACTTCGGATGATTTAGTGTACTGGAATTAGAATGTTGCGGACTTTACTGACCCATGTCATATTCGCCAGCAATTACATTTGACACAGATGTATCTATTACTGTTGCAACATTACCTTACAGATTATAGATGTATACCGGATTTTTAATCGGAATTGTTCTTCTGGTGACCCAATAGCAGAACATGCGACCGGTGACAGTTCTAAATTTCACCAATGGTTTCTATTCTACTCATATGCATGTTTTAAAAAGGAAGAGTTACGTAAAGTAATTAATAATGATTGTTCACATACTGGTGTTAATTTGTCACGTGTTAGCATTTCAGGAAAGTACGTTAAGACTAAGATAATTATACTGAATACCTATGAAGGTGAATATGGTACCGTATCCAGCTTGTTACGTTTGAAATCTGTAGGCTAATGTACCCTCATAATTATGAAGATAGTAATTTGACTATCTTTAATTTTGAATAAATACAGCAAATAACTCTACCATTTCTCATACGTAGAACTATTCAAAGATCTTGCTTTCGGCGGTTGACACTCAGTCGGGCTGACATCACAAACAAAATAGTAACTAAATGCAATGAAAAAAATAGTACTTGTGTAAATGACGAATTTTCATCGTGGTAGAATATATCAAAAATATATTATTATTAATAGTTGCGAATGTTTTATACAAGAGTCTTGGTCTATACATGTAAAATGTCGTGTCACTCTTATCTTGAAAATTCAGGAAAATGTAAGACAAAACCTCGAAAATCCTGGCTGACAGTATCGCTAGGCATGATCTTCTAACCATATAAATAAGATACTATCAATTACCTGCACATTTATAAATAACATCATAAAGTGTAAAAGGCTCATAGAATACCATAAATATAAGAAGAAAGGAAGGTTCTTATTCCACCATTTCACATCATTCAAAATACTCGAACGACTTAAAATTATATGTAAACAAGTAACTGCAAGATTTTAAAATCAATATTGTTTACACACAACATACAACAAGCAACTCGTCAAAATGTGATGACACACCTACAAAATGGAAGTGACTCTTGACTTACTCTAAAACTTCTGTATCTCACAATAATGTTTATTGTGGATTTTATCTCTGTTACCAAGTGATGAAATTAAACAAAATTGCTCTACTAAGATATGTAAATAATTTAATAGGGATATTTCAGCAAAAATCTTCCTAATAATTTTGAATGTTTCAAACAGGTAATAATGTAAATTATTTATTAGTAAAAATATAATGTTAATTAATTCTGTACGTAAATTTCCACGGCCTCAATAGAAATCTTCAGATTTTCCGTGAGACAACCGTGTGTTCGCTTTAATTTTTACCGACGTTTAGTTCACCGTTACAGGGGACATTATCAAGACATATAGCACCAAGTATATCGTTGGTATATCACAGATGGTTCTGATTATTGTCGGGCCTACACATCCTCCTTGCGACAATGTCATGGCGTCTCGAGGACGATCCACTATTGGAACGCTGTGGCTGCACAGCGGATGGCTAATCTGCAATTTGTGTAATTAATATTTTTACTCTGTTTTTGGGAATGGTCCTTCTTGTAAAGGTAATCAAATGTCCAATTAAAAAATAATGAATTCCAACATTCATTTTTCGCTAGAGTCAGTAAGGGCCCATCTGAGTAAGCCTTTGGCTGCAATATTCATTAAGTCGCTAAGTACAAGTGCATATCCAAGCAAATCGAAAGTAATATATCAATTTTGGTGAACACAGAAACTATATTTAGTCAATATAAATCATCATGGTTTTTCCGGTAGGTCTGCGGAAACATATATTTAGGGTTATTCCGAGTTCATACCGAGGGGCCTTAATGTATATAGTCTTCAGCAAGGTTTTGGACAAGATATATCGTACTACACTTTTTAAAAAGCTCTCAGATATTGGTACCAAGGGAAACTTGCTGAGAAGAATTAATTCATACAGATTTCAAATTGTTAAATTGATCGTGTTTAAGTTAAAGTCATCTATTATAACATCAAGAGTGTTCCAGAAATCTCAACCAGCTACGCTATTGTTCAACATTTTTTTGAATGACATTATTTAACTCATACGATACCTATTCTACTAATAGATCATGTTATAACTTTTCTGCTCGAGTAGTACCTGTGCAGTATAGGTGGAAAATAATTATCATAATAATTCGGACTCGTTGACGTTGTTTTTTTTTGCATCGTAACTCAAGTTTAGTAATTTTTTAAGAATCCATATATCTGTTCTCCTATCTGGGTAACATACATGTACCATTAAATGTTAGATCTGGCCATTATAAATATTTAAATAATGTCGTTACTAAATGTAATAAATTAGATAAGTGAGAATTATGTTTCTGTAAAAGTTTATAAATGTATGTCCTTGTAATATATTATTTTAAACTGGTTGGTGTTCTTTCAAATGAGCATTTATTTCCCTACGAAGCCTTTAAAAGAAGAAATGTTTATGTATTTTTATACATTTTATCGTAGTTCGCATCATAATGATGCCTAAAAATATTGCATCGGCTTAGTCTATTAGTGCCGTTATATCTCCTTTTTACAGCGACATTTTTCAACCCCCCATACAGTAGCGTTTAAGCGTAATGTAACATCCCCAAAAGCTACCTACCTCCACTGTAGTAGATTTATATACAAGTTAACAACACCCTTATCAACATTCTGTTAGTTTAATGATGAATTTTATTCATTACAGGTGTCGACAAAAGAAATGGAAGACAGATTTACCTCACACAAGTGTTATAATCACATTTCACAATGAGGCCAGATCTACCCTGCTTAGGACCGTCGTTAGGTAAGTTTTAATTTAATTTGTTGACAATTGTCAATGAAAACATCTTTATTACCTTATTACCAACTGTTCTGTAGATAGGCATAATTTTGTCTTCATATCACAATTAATCTAAATTTATAGTTTTTCTGAAAATAATATATTCGCTTAAATATAAACTTTGTTACATTACTTTGAAATTTGATCGAATCAAATCTCGACAAAAGCATCACAAGTCAATATATTAAATAAATGTATCGAACGATTTGGGAACAAACCGAAATTGCAGTGGACACCGTGTTTCTGTTATTAAGACGTCATCGGCACTACTCTGTTAGTAATTATTTGACCACGTACGAGTACATATTTGATTTCTTGTATAAATGCTTTAAGATCGTGAGTTAACATATAATGAGAGATATTGCAATGTTTCAATGTTGTTATTTAATAATAATCATTACCTTAATTTAATATAATACTAATATAATATGCTTACTCGTAAGTGGGTTCAGGTAATTACTACTGGAGCTGTGGTGATGACGACTTAATGACAGAAACGCGGTGTACACTGCAATTTATGCTTGTTCCCAAATTGTTCGATGCACATTTGAATTCTGTATTTAATATATTGACTTGGCCGCTTCGCTTGAGATTTGATTTAATCAAATTTCAAACTAACATTCATGTGCGGGTAAGGAAGAAACTAGTTCTTAGAAAATTTGTTATATTTAAATATACGTGAGATCACCTATATTATTGTCTCTATTAATTTTCAAAAACAGAAATTCAATTAATATTTTTTTTTTCAATGTAGTTTTAGCTAATAGCCTATACAGGCAGCAGCTAATTCTGCAATTACCAGTTCTTTTTAATCACTAAGCACCTTATCATGCATGCCTTTGTTTTTCTACTATTTCTTAAATCTCCACCTCTTAGAACCTCCCAATTCTTCTATTATACCTAGGTCTACCTTTCCTTACTCATTTTTTATAAAGTCCAATTCATTATCTATGCTATCTACAATAATGTCACATACATTCGTGTCATATTACATGCATTCCATTCCAACCGTATTTAAATTATTTTCTTCTGAGATTTTCGGTACACCCAAGTCTCATGACCATAAATAGTTGTAGGAACTAAAATGCTATTATAGCATGTTATTTTGTCTACTTTCGTGAGTAGCTCGTTCTATACAATCATCCAAATTGGTGCCACTACTTTTTCTCGCATTCTTTCGCATCTCAACCTGCAACCTAATTATTCACGCTCTTGAATACGCTCCCCAGGTATAAAAACGTATCCAGTTGCATGACCACTGTAACTTTTAAGCTAATTGTACATTCAGTTCTTATTTTATCACTCTCATATACCAAGACTTTCTTTGCAACCACTTTATGTGATGTCAGTAAATATTATAGTTTGACGATCCATTTACTCGTATTTACATTTAACGTACGACATAACTTACCAACGAGGCGTAATGTACTTGTCTTTATCACTTGAGTATGATACTCATTGGTTCTTTCCAGAAAATTGCCACCTAGATGGCCTTATGATGTAGCCCGCAACCAACCAGAGTTGAAGATATAACTCTGATTCGTATAAATTCCGTGGGAGCATGTGTCTGCAATTATCGAGGTAATTATCTACTGACTCGATGAGGCCTTCTTAACTAGCTATTAGTTGTTATAGAAATGTTTCAACGTTGGCTAGTGAGTCACGAGTAGCGGAATCTCATCTTCCTGAATTTTCCAAGATGATGTCAGTTTTCTAGCTTATGCGTTCTTCAGCTCAGGCATGACACCGCTAAAAAGTGATGTTGATGTAAGTCAAAGCAACTGCCATCGCAATATGATACCGTGGTATAGATTCTTTATCCGGGCGGTTTGGGAAATCTATGCCCATCTAAATTACATCGGGGAAAACACTGTATTATGCCATACACGCTTGCATTTTTTTAACCTCTAATTTTCTCAAGGGTCTCACTTTTCCAATAAACAAATTTCCATCTTCAATCTGACCGGAAATTTCCCGCACCAATTCAATATCTTCACTCTAATACAATTGTCAGCACTCGCTACATCTTTCGCTATCTTTAACCACTTTCAGAACATTTTCTTAGGACTATCAAAATCATTTTGCATTTCTAAATTCTTCCGTAGTCGCTAAATTAAATGTTGAAAATTGGAAATATTCATCTCCCTGGCACATATATTGCGGACTACGTAATTAACAGAGTTGCATCTGTCATTATATTAGTAGCAGAATGCACTGCAAAAGTCATTTCAAACCGCGGTTGATTGAACTATACGTATGCTTCGCGGAATACCACCGCTTCATCAGTGCCAATTGCAACTTTGGTATTAGTATACAAATATTTAATAACTCTCGCTAACGGCCTACCGCAGAATCTAAGATCAAAAGAGCGAGGAGTAGAACGCACGATACACTATTTCAAACAATGCGGGTTAATTACGTAGTCGCAATATATGTGCCAGGGAGAAAAATTATTTCCAATTTTCAATAGTTCATTTTGAAATTGGTCAGTCTTCAATACGTTCACGCTATACTTACCTAACACAGAAATGTAATGTAAAATCAGGACATTACTTTTTCATGTATTTATTCGTACCTCCTTAATTTCTCAAATTTTATTTTTATTGATTTCTATTTTGTCTGCATTTATAACTAAAGCAACCTTGGAGACAACTCTAAATATCGGTATCACACACGGTACGGGGCCTCTGTGTGGTATCTCTCACAATACCTCTTATCGTAAGTAACAAAATAAAATATGCTTTCATTTCCCCTATTATCAAAGTATGTTTGTATACTTGCTTAGGTTTGATGTATGTATTTGAAAAACGGAAACTTCTTTCCAAATCTATTTCTATCATAATTTGACCACTTTCTTTCACCTAATAATTCTGGATTTATTCCTTCTCTCACTTATGCAACTGTTTAAATCACTCAATCGCATGACTCTTCAATACAACTGCGTAAATTAATAAACCGATTTATAACGAAAATAACATTTATTGCTACAAGTGGCATCACGTAGCCATTTGTAGCATCGATTGTGTACAATGCGCTGGTATGTTATGTATATCAAATTTCAACGAAAAGCAATCAATTACATTTTAAATACAGGAATCAAACATACAAAATACATGAACAAGCCTAAGTGCAGTAGACACATCATTCAAACTTCATTAGCACTTCTCTGTTAGTAATTAGCTGTTCCAATTGTACTATCTATAGTAGATATTTTATCTATAGATTATTCCATTAGAACTGTTTATCGTAATTCATCTTGAAATGAGATGAAACCGGACAAAAACAAAACTAACATGTTTTATTAAATGTAATAGACTTCTACGGTTATTATCTGTACGAATGTTGTTTCCGGGTGGAAACCGTGTGGAGGCTCTGACAAGTGCTACTTATCAGAGCCTTTACACGCTTTCCACCCGGAAACAACATTCATACCTACATGTTTAGTTCAGCTTCTACATGACTGGTGTAATTTGTTTATGAGTAATATTTTATAGTATATATAACAGTGATACTTGAATGCATTTTCCCATCTTTCGTTTTGTGACTACCAGCGTGTAATAATATTGTACGGATTAGTACTGAATGAACCCCTGTTACAGGTTGGAATAACCGACTTTTAGGAAGAGAGGTCATTCTTTCGAACACAAAATGCATATGTTGCAAATCTGAATCTAGATGCAGATTCTTTGTACATTATTTAATAATCTGATTTATATTATTACTTTATATTCAGTCCGCCATGTTTCTTAAATCATCCTTCATTGCAGCCCCAATAAATAAAGAGAAAATAATTAAATTTTAAATGAAACTCCTTTATAGCGGTGCAAAATTAAAATAAGAAATTTTTAATTTACTTCATTTCTAAACATGCGCTGGCAGAGTGTCCCACTTTATTTTCTTTGGACTTGTACCAGCTTCATCTTTAAAACAGGAACATGGAAAAATGATTTATTTTTCCTTATTTATTCTGCGAAACAAAGAAAAATGCAGATTTATTACACTTTGCAAATATTTTGAAGGTGCGGTGTACGTCTGAGGATCAGGAAGAAAGATAGCCAGCTAAAAAGAGTCTACGAGAGAAAATTTCCTGAAGAGAAAAAAGGAGCGAAATCAAATAGCTCAGCCGGATAAAATGGACTAATTATTTTCAGAATGTTTTTATTACAAATACTGAATTTAAGGACTTAATTTATGAAAAATTCAATTTAAATGGTAATAACGTGAATTAATAGAAAATGTCTCTCTGATTTAGGTTATTTTTAGTGATATTTTAAATGGCTTCGAAACAATATAACTTGAGAAATTAACTACGAGAGGGACCGTTAATATTTAGAAATAATGTTAGGCTAATAATATTTCTCAACATTTTGCAACACTATTTTTAGTTTAAATTTAGCTAGCTGGTAACGAACAGTCTAGAGAAATAAAACAGTTTTCGATGAAAAATTAGTACTAGACCGAATGACGAGTAGCCAAAGCCAATATAAATAGGAATAAAAAAAATATCAGTATTTGTTTTTGTTACCTTTTCATATCTAAAAATTATTGCAGGTCATTTTACAAACATTTTTTTTTTAAATTTACATTATCATTATCTCCACCTATGTTGATTATCTAACGTTTTTAGGGCACTATAACATTTACATTTACGTTATTGCAATATTAGCAGTTGGCCTCATAAATTGTAATCCAATGAAATCGCTTTAAATTGATTACATGAATATATAAGATAAAACTTACAATGCTTTGATTGCGATAAGTCTCATAACCCGACGTTACTCCCGTGTTTGTTATATTTAGTTAATTGTGTTTGTAATATCATTTCTGAATAATTTTCTTTGGGCGCATTTTATATAAAATTACTCTTACTCTTAGAGAAATTCAAAAAGCAATAATTGTCTGTAAATCTATGTCACTTGTGATATCGCATATGAAAATAATGTGTGTGGACATAGCTGTTTTAATTAAATGTCGTTCCTTCCGTAAATAGTATTATTTTTGAAGACCCCGATTCTTTATTGAGTACCCAATCACAAGATTTTATCACAAAACTTGAAACTTAGCTAACGACATCTAAAATTTTCTAGTTATACGTCCGAGTAAGTAAATATGTAATCGAAATTTTAAATTATCTCAACATTCTCGTCGTTTTCCGAGAAAAGTACGTCAAATATAGTTCAAAAAGTTGAATTTGGTTTAGAGAATAATACATATTTCATTCTAGAATGAAACCTGCAATTAGAAAATGTGGCGTAACACGTTTCGCTTGCTGGTATATACCTTTAATGTGGGGTTCTTCATTGTTTTCTGTGATACGACTTCTAGTCCAAAACTTTAAATACGAATATTTTTTACGTGAATATACAAACAACCTTTCCTAAGAGCCTTGCTATTTAAAAATTCCATTTGCTATATCTAGATCGATTCTAAAAACAGTAGGTGCTTTTACGAAACCACTCTGATATATGAGAACACCCTGATTGTATATTGTGTATGTAGGTGCAAAAATGTTGACCATCAATACGCCCTTCGAAATAGTTATTTTATTTAAGAAAAATTAAGCAAACTGGAGTTTTTGAAACTTCTTGCATATTTATGTTATTGAACGTAATACTTTCATATACAATTTGTTCTCTTTTACGCAGACTTGTATGTATTTAGAAATATGTAGAAGCCACTAAAATACTCTGTAATATAAGTAAGTTTTTTTTGCCCCGAATTATATTCAACCAGTTCGGCATTAAAGTAAGCACTCAGGGACCTATAGTTTATAAATAGTTGTAACTACAGTTAAGAATAATAAGTATTAATATAGTGTTTCTAGAAACTAGATCCATGATTAGCTAACGTTAGAGAGAAATCCACTCGAGGTGAACTGTTGGGCGAGTCATGTATGACTGATGACAGGTGTATCGCAGATACAAATACCAGTGGCGCCAGCTGGATCTCAGGTACAATATTATCTTTTTGATTTCGGTAAGATTTTCTTATTCAATGCTAATACATAAACCACCATATTTCGTATAGAAGTCACGAAGCAGTTTTGATAAATGTATAAATGAAGTAAAGAGAGAATTGTTTCACACGAAAGAATTTGTAGCTTACTTGGCCGTACATGAATGTTTTATTTTAATATTTGATAAATCAAATATCGAGCAAACCGGCCAAGTCAATATATTAAATGCAAAAATTAAATGTCACGAGGCATTCGCATATAAATAATGGTAATAAATTTTGTACTGTGTCAATTTGAGGTGTGCGCTTCGTTTATTTGTATCAACATTTGCTTAATGAGTTTTTAACCCCAGTATATGTGCTGTTATAAATATTATTCGTTAGTTGGTAAAAGTGTAGGTGGTATCAAAAGAAAAAATCATTGCTCAAAAATATCAGAGAATCTATTTTTTAACAGTATTTTTTCAACTAAAAGGCAGACGCAAATTTCAACTTCAGTATATTGTTCTTTCAACAGTTCTTAACAAGACACAAACAAAAAATATCCTAAACTTTAACGGTTTTCTTAAGCTACACTCATCAATTGAGAACACTACCAAACTAAAATTTAACGAAAATTATGTTAACGCCGAACTTGAGAAGAGCATTTGCCATCCATGAGCATCAATTACAGTCTGGCAGCGATGAGGCATTTTTGCGAATAAAACGCCTTAACATTTCTTGTGAGAAGTATTCCCCATTCTTCAAAAAGAACCTCGGCAAACTTCTGAAGAGTGTGAGGTGCAGCAAGACGTTTCGTAATACGCCTGCCGAGTGACCCCAAACGACTCACGGCGGCACCTAATCACTTGGACTTCTTTCTCCCACAGGAAGTATGCATTATGGACTTACTCACTAATAAGCAGTGGATTCCTCTAAATTAACGTTTACGGTGTCAAACACCTACTTTGATAACTATGATGTTTGTTGCATGGACAAAGACATTTTGTTCTGAACCATTTTTTTTACACTTGAGTGTCTACAAAGAAAACAGGCTAAGGAATCACCATAATTCGTTTTTCACCGTGACAATAACGATCTATATAAAACTATAGCAAAAATATCCTATGTCAATATATATCTCAAAATGTGATAGGCGTTCAAAAATGTGTTTCCTTAGTTTTGTTGAGCACTTTATTTTAATTTATAATCCCTCTGCAGTAAATGGATTGCTTTTAAGGAAATGAGTCGTTAAATATAGAAAATTACCACGGAGAAACAAAAGGTAACAATCTTAATTAAAGGAACTTAATTAATGCACTACTACCACCAATACATGCACAGTAATATGCGTAAACTAACTTAAATTAACAACCATAAAGCGCCGTATTAGAACGGGCTCCAATGTTCGCTGTGGAATAAGTATAATTAATGTACAGCAACCTTAAGACTGAATGCAGAACAGGGATCTATAAGCAAGAATACAAAGGATGGCATATGCATAAAGGCTAATGAATGGAAGGAGCAAGCATTATTTCCACAATTGTGATTTCTGACGTACTGGAGAATCAAGTCAGGAGAGTGGGGAAATATATTTCCCAATTCGATAATGTGAAAGAAGCGAGGGCGAAATCGCTGCCTGCATAAAAACAGGAAATTTTAGATCCAGGACGAAATAGTCTGTATTCTTTTATTTCCGGACAGTTGTTCTGATGCGACGACAATGCTAGGTGTTTCGACAAAACGAGGATTTACCAACCTCATTGAGGAATTATATCCTGACAAGTCCTCGTCAAAGTTGCCGCAAGTACTTTTTTATTTTTAATGCACCTAAAAGTTAACGTCTTTAAAGGCTATACGGGTGGAATACTACTTTTATTACGATATAGTTCAGAACAAAATGGCCTTTTTCCACGTAACAGACATCGTAGTTATCAAAGTAGGTGTTTGATACTGTAAACGTTAGTTTTCATGAATTCACTGCTTGTGAGTGAGTGAGTAAGTCCAAGTGCATACTTCCTGTGGGAGCAAGAAGTCCAAGTGTTGGTGAGGTCCGCAATGAGTACAGACTTAAATCCCATCGAAACGTTTGGGGCGATTACGTCACTCGGCAGGCGTATTGCGAAGCGTCTTGCTGCACCTCAGACTCTTCAGGAGTTGGCCGAGGTTCTTTTGGAAGTATGGAGAAATTTATCACAAGAAATGTTAAGATGTCTTTTTCGCAAAATGCCTCTTCGAAGCCAGGCTGTAATTGAT
The DNA here is from genome assembly GCA_033557685.1 of Sperchopsis tessellata. Taxonomy (NCBI): domain Eukaryota; kingdom Metazoa; phylum Arthropoda; class Insecta; order Coleoptera; family Hydrophilidae; genus Sperchopsis; species Sperchopsis tessellata. The sequence continues at coordinate 13,717 of JAWQRN010000463.1, forward strand.
GCTAATGGGGGCAAATGTTCTTCTAAAGTTCGGCGGTAACATAATTTTCATTAAATTTTAAGTAAAATCACATAAGTTTGGTAGTGTTCTTAACTGTTGGTTGTAGCTTAAGAAAACCGTTAAATTAGAGGATATTTTTTGTTTATGTCTTATTAAGAAATGTTGAAAAACAATATGGTGAAGTTGAAATTTGCGTCTGCCTTTTAATTGAAAAATGCTGTACAGTTCAAAAATACTTCCCCTAATATTTTTGGGCAGTGTATTTTTCTTTTGATAGCACCTACAAATTTACCAACTAACGAATAATTTTTATAACAGCACATATCCTGGGGCTAAAAACTCATCAAGAAATTTTTTATACAGTACAAGATTTTTTACCATTATTTATATATGAATGCCTGACATGAATGTGATCAATTTTTCTATATATGAAACTGGTGTATCAATTGTTAACATAGCCCTTTGAGCTGTGATAAGTGTTTAATTTGTTATTAATGTAATGGGCTGAATTAATTTAAAAGTTCATGTATCAATTTTCCATTTCATAATATTCAGAAGGAATAAAACCAAAAACATCTTTATCCATGAGACATATATAAATACATATATAAAAAGTGTCAGAAAATACAACAATTCTTAATATTTAGAAGTTACAAAATGGAGAGCAAACTATAATTTAAGAAAAAAGAAAACAAAAAAAAAAATAAGGAAACAAAAGATAAATCTAAATTTAAAACACAGGTAAATTAAATAATACAATAGAAACATTTTAGATAGATTCGGTTGCCTATTTTTATTTTTTCTAAGTCTAAAGCTGATGTTAAAGTAACCTATTTCCTCTAGGAATAAGAAATTACACTCTTAAATGAGTTGTGTAAAAGCAAAAGCGGACATTTCCTTTGGACTAGTTTTCAGAAAATAATGAAAATGTTTTCACAAAGTGGGTTTTAATTTTTTATTAGTTTTTTTAATGGTCTTTGAAAGTTCCACATACTCTATATTTTGCCTTCTCGTCTTAACTTTACTTTTTAATTATATATGATGTCCTTGTAGGATTTTTGGCAGTTCCCACCTATGACTCTGGTCGTTTATATCGCCTAGAAATAATTTTTATCTTTTATGAACCATGAAACCAACTCCACTATTTCTTCCATTGTTAGTCCCACGGTAGTAAAAACATATGTCAGTTAAATAAGCTTCTTTCCTTTTCTTCGTACTTCGCTCAGACCTATAGCATCCCATTGAATCTTGTCGAATTTATTTTCCAGTTCTATTAGTTTTGCTTCGATGGATAATGTGTGGCAATTATATATATATATATATATATATATATATATATATATATATATATATATAAAATAAAGGAATTGGATTATAATGGAAATCCATTTGTGACGTGTAGAAGTAACCAGGTCAAAATAATTTTCCCATTTTTATTTACGTTTGACCATTTACGATTTAATTTTATCGCAGGATAATTTAGATATTACGTTGTATCCTTCACAAGTTTTTGAAAGATATTGTTAAGTAAATGTAGGCCCCTGTATTTTAATTAAAATATACAGTAACGCTATTAATTATAGTGTTTTTCTATTTAACCTCATCGTTATACAGTTCACTATATTGAAAAAGGAAAGTAATTTCTTTTCACTATATCATAATAAATTTTGCCGCTCATTCGTTATAAACTACTCTTTAGCAACTTTCAGCGGATTATTTCCAAGCCTAGTGTGATGTATTTGTTTAGTAATATTTTTAAATGTCTGCACCAAAAATGTAAATTGAGCGGCCTAAAGGTGAAAAGTAAGTCTCCGTGAAATATACGATACTCCAATGATATAAAATGAAACGTGGTAAGACGTGTAGGATTAGATAAGTCCTGAAAACTTGAGAACTGAGAAAAAGAGTCGTTGCACATTTTACCATACCGATCAGTAGACATGTTGCAATCGCAACTAAGAAGATGCAAAAGATCGCAGATGAAGCCTGTGAGAAATAATGGACACAAGATGGACCCTGGCGAACATCACTAACAACTGGCATTAACATAAATGAACTCCGATCCACCGTAACCTTTGAGGAGACAATTCCATAGGAATTAATGAATCCAATGGAGGACGCTCCCTCAGAAGAGGCCTCTCGTAAGGAACTTTTACAAAAGGTCTAGTAGAGTCTCTTTAGATAACAGCTACTGGATGTCCATAATAAAAATAATTAGTACATAGGGTCAAATAGGACAAGAAATTTGTCGTACCATAGGGATCCGGAACAAGATTCTGCTGACAAATCGGGATCATCTCACTGTCAAGATGGAAATTTCGTATGGGAGTCATAGTAATTGCACTATACATTTCCTGGACTATCTTTTCGCTATTTTTGAAAGTTAATATGTGAACAAAGGAAAACTTCTATAGATTTAGAATGGTGGAAGAATTGAATGACACATAATGGGAAACAGCACTAGACCTAGGCAGGCATAGTGACAGACCATTTAACCTTGGAGCGGAAGGAGGGAATACACCGCCATAAAATTGTTGCTCAATTTCAGAAAAGTTATCTGAGCTCCTGAGTAACGGAATCTTGAAAGGCAGAAGTAAAAATTTCAACAATCTCATCACCATCTAAACATATATGGTGATCGGGATATCGAAGAATCGGAACCACTATCTTTAGCTGACGAGAACAAAGTATATATATATATTGAAAAAAGAATGACTCAACTAAGGCTTCAATAATATTTTTTTAAAGGTAACGACACTTGAATGATGATCGATAAAATGTTCTATCACATTAATCCTAGATCTCCACGCTTCATTAACATCCAATATATATTAATAAAAGGCCAATTTAGCTCCAGCAAATCATTTACCCTAGGTAAACTCGTTATAATGCGAATCAATATCCCACCATTTCGGTTTACTACGTTAACAAACTGCAAAATCGGACTTACCATTAGGTGAACCAAACATCCGGGAACAGGGTCTAATATAGAAGGCAATTGCCTCGAGCGACAACATTGTTTACGTTGGGATCAGTGTTTTTTTTTTGTTTATATTTTATATTTGTTTATGTTTTTTTTTACATTTTAATGCATGTCTTTGGTTACCTGAGTTTTGCACTGCTTTCAAATTATTTTCATTCATACGCCTGAATTTTTTGAGAAACAAAAGAATGTTGTTTTTTTGACTATGTATTTATACTTAAAATGGAGAAAACTAACTCCTCATACAATTATACACTTTCGTACATCACAATTTTTGTTTCTTTTTTTAATTTCTCCTCGTCTTGGTATTTTATTCAACACAAATATAATATGTAAAATACAATAAGTTCGTATTTGATTATTTTCAAGCACCATAAATTTCGTGTTCTTGAAGTATGTTCACATTATATACATTTCCCATTCATTCTACATACAATTATAACACGAGTTTCCTATTCAAATATGGCTGAAACTTTCCTACTACACGTGTAAATAGTTACGCAACCAAAGTACTTAATGGTAAATTTTCACATTCTGAATCATGCTGCAACATATTAAAGATACAGATCAGTGTGGTGTATAATCAAATTGTTATGGCTGCTTTTTTGCTCAATTTGACACGAACTCTATAAGCTCTTTAGTTTATGTATTGTGTAATGTTTTAGTGATTCACAAATAACAACTCAACAAATTTAAAGTGCGTAGTTTACAATAATATTATCTTTATACAAATATATTAATCGTCCGAACGCTTCGCGCTTCCGCATAATTTCGTTCCAAACAGTTGGTAGCATCCTCGTTATTTAACATACAGTATAACTGCAGCCAGCTGTTTATATAGCCGGGTGGTATTCGTTGTCTACTATTCCAGGCGGATTTTGGACTAATCGCCTCCGAGGGTATCTCCTCTCTTCTTGTAGCTTTTATAACGTACTGTAGTCGTCTGGTGATATTCAGTGGCTTACTTATTCCTCAGTAGTAACAATATCAATAAATATGATGGCTAATTTCCGTTTGTTTTAGATCCGTGGATGTATCAATACCTATAAGTATACATTTGGAGTACAGTAATAAATATATAATATCTTATAGTGACACCTATCTTATTTACAAATACACATTTGTCATAAATTATGGTTCTTCCTGTTGCATTTCAACCCTCTTCGGATATTGTCTTGCTCTACCACCTCCCCTCATCGTTTTCGGTTTCGGACTAGCACGGTAAAATTCCTTACTCCAATTGATCTCAGACTTTATACTACGTTTTCCTTCCACCTTCTACTTGGCCTTCACCTCACTCTTTTTTTCCGATGGTAGCCAGTCCATTACCCTTGTAGGAATTCTTCCCTCCTGTGTACGCACAAGGTAACCGTACTATCCCAGACGTCTGGCTTTAATAAAGCGTACCATGTCCGTTCTGTTGCTCAGAGCAACTCAAGTTCATAGATCATCGTCAATCTCCAAAATCCGTCTTCCTCCTATATCGCACCAAAAACATTTCAGAGTACTCGTCGTTCCTATACTCTAAGTGTGATTACTTGCCAGCGTCAGTCAGCGTCCACGTTTCGCTTGCGTATGGTCTTCTCAATGTCCGCTAAATTCTAAGCTTCGTTATTCAGCTTATGCGTTTTCTCACCCTTATTCAAGCACTTATTTATTCGTTTATTGTTATATATTATAAAAAACGAAATACATGTAGGCAGGTATATTAAGCGATGTAGAAAATAATTGGACTTTAAAATAGGAATTATATTATTTATATAAGTTTTTCAAACAAACTTCCTATTTAAAAGATTAAAAGTGACATTAGAAGATCGATCAGATCAGTTTAAATATAACCTACTTTTAAGACGTACATTAGATTCTCTTTGAATTTGACTTATTTACCTATTTTGAACTGAAACCATTAAAATAATGGGTGAGTACCTGAGCTTGTATTACTAAAAGAAATTAAAGAAAATTAAGAAATGTAAAACTGAAAGAACTCTCAAAAATGTAACTTAATGCACTACAAAATGGAATGTAAACTTTAGTTTGCAATGTTAAAGCATGCCTGGGTAAGCTCCGCGAGCGAGAAGGTTATGAAATATAGACTTCTGCTAACAATGAACTAATAAATTTAGTTCCCCGGCTTTTTTAAATGAATCATTAATCAAAGTGTCATTATCGCAAAGAAAAAGCTACTGTTTGATAAATAGTCCCTCTTTTACAGAACAGGCGCATCAACAGAATTAAAATATAAATTGCTTCATCACAGTAAAAAATCAGATTTTGTCTCCAATACCATATTTTTTGGAAAAATGTCTGTTGAATTTTATTGCTGAGAGTAGATAATTTTATATATCATATATTAATCTATTAGAACACTGTTTTACAAAATTACTAGGGCCTTTATAATACCTAACTATCCGATAGCATAATGGTTGTGAAACAAAACAAAATATATTGCATTCTCTATAATAATATTGCCTGTTCTGCACCTGAATTTGATAGGATCGTACATTTGAGTGCAATACAGACAACTGTGAATGTGAAGTACTGGAATCCGAAATGTCTAGTAAGTACTTAAGTATCACTAGATAACAATTTGAAATAGAAATAGCACTTATTATATTTGGCAACGCGTTTTCGTAAAATGATTCCTAAATTTTACCTCATGAGAACAACATTGAGTAAGTAAATTGTGCAGATGTGTTACTGTGCTGTAGTTGAATTGATGTTTGAATAGGGTATTTTTGTTTGAGATTGATTTAGAAATATTTTATGATAATTTTAAAATGCCACATGTTTACTTTGAATGTAAACCAAACACCATGCAGCGTAGCGAAAATTTAATTTTTATATCGAATATGCTTACTTCTACCAAATTTTATTCAAAATGCACAAGTTTTAATTGCTCATGATAGTTTTGTTGAAGGATGCGGTAGGTGTTATCCTACAATTTACATATTTAAATTTATGAGAACCCCAACTCCAAAATTGTAACACGGGTGACCCAGAATCATGAACAATTATTTATATAAATCATTCCTGTTACCTGTTCGATGTTATTGAATTTTTTCAAGACAGTCTGTAGGAAGGTATTCCTCTCTAAAGATGTCACGATTGTGTTCCACCACATCTCTTTTAAAAATCGGCGGATATGTCGAGGATGGCAACTTCACTCATCTTTAATAATGCCACGGATTTTTATATATAATTTTGCTTTCTTTATTTCAGAAACCCCTAATCATTCTGTTTGCTATTAGGTAATTTGAAGGATTAATTATATTTTGTAAGTTCACAAATAGAGAGCAACATTTAAACTGAAAACGGCAGACTTATATTAATTCTATTTTTACAATTGGAGTCATTTAAAAATGTATTCTATTCTAATATAAAATCGGTTATCACTGTGAAAAATTAGAAATTATCATGCTATAGGGTTGAAAGTAATTAATGAAAGTAATAAATTATGTGAAATTACGGTCAGCAACTTTAAACAACAATTAACACAAAGTAAGAAGTTGGTCTCTCACACAAGAAATCCAAGATGGCGAGCATTCGAACTGAGACCCCTATATACATTCTCATAGGATTTTACTCCAGAACTCTCATAACTTATCTACTTATATTCTTCGCTAATAAAATTTTTAAATACTTGATAAATACCAACACCCCTGGAATTTCGGTACAAAGTGAAATCTTTTACAGAAAAATCATCAAAAACCATTCTTATGAACACTAGATGTTGAGCATCGTCTGTAACATCGGTACTTTCCCCAAACTGAAGTGAAAAATATGTACACTTTCGAAAGTCATTTTTCAACTGAACTGCAATATTCTCCGATATTTTCGATACGCCTGGGTATTTCGAGGTAGTGGAACATTTTTTCCACAAATATACATTTGGGAACATCGAACATAAATTATTTGGCAATAGCTCCATCCGAAAACGATTTTGTATGGCGAGCTAATATATAACTTGCTCTAAGAGAGGCTGTGTGAAAAATTTTTGGCGAGAAGTGAAGACTTCAGACTGATAAGTTTTTTTGACCACAAAACCTTTTCGGTGAATATTCATTAATAAAGTTCTTGTGTACAATTTTATGATGTCGTTCCACATTTAATTTTTTTCAGCTGAGATACTGAAGATTCACATAACAAACACATTGTGATGTTTCACTCACTTTGGACGGGTATTACTAATGAAAATACTGCAAAATATTATAAAAACATCTAAAATTCGTCGCATATTCGAAACAATCACGATTTATCCAAAGCACGTTTTTATCTGACAGGCGCGCCAAAAAAATGGTCCAAAAGTTAGGTTAGGACGCGTCAGTCACTAGCGGCGGTGTTGTCACATTTAGAATTTTTTTGACCGGTTTGACGCTTTATTTGTGTGGAAATCTTTAATATTAATTTATTTTTTTCTCCTGCTACACACGCCGAATAGAAGGATGTTACAGAAAATAATATAATAGCGACATTATAAAATATTAATTTAACACTGGTGGCCGTTAAAAGGTTGTATCAATAAATAGGTTCAGTTTTAGGCTAAATAATACACATCTTCAGAGGAATTTTGCTAAAATCGTCAAATATACAAAATTTTTTCTTTTAATCTCTAGTTTGATACTTTCGCTACATTTATCGCTTCCGGGCACCCGCGAGCTACCGGATGGACATCACTAATTTATGCCATGTACGGCACCTGAATCTGATTAACAAGTTATGCATGGCGTTAGTTACTGACTTGAACATACTAACCGTCATGGTACAAGTCGTTTATTTTTGATTGAAAAGCATTTTTAGGTATATCGAGTGGCACATAGTTGAAGTGGGAAAAAAATCTATTTAATGACGTGAAATTCTTTATTAGTCGAAAAAAAAAATTAATTTTATTTGACAAATTTAGTATTTTTCGAAATATCTATGACATTTTTGCACATCATTTTAATAAAAATAGAAGTTTAAACCAATTTGTCGATATAAACTTTTCCTGTATCTGTATTAATAACCGAGATCCCAAATATATAAAATATAAGTAAAACAGGTATATAATTTACCCACACGTCACAATCGGTTATAAAAATATGTAAAAAATATATAAAACTTAGTAGGAAGTTCTTAGTTACAGTGCATGTAATATATAGATTATAAATTAAATATAATCCAAAGAGCTTATTCTACTGCCCTATAGATCCTTCTATACACATGAGCTTATGTCTTTGATGATAAATCTTTCGAGCAGGTTAAGCATTATGACCTTATCTATAAAATGATAATTAGAGCTATCTCAATACCTCCTAAAACTCGTAGCAAACTATTGTGAGTTTAGGGTAAAACTTACGTCCCTAAATCCTAGATTATCTAAGGTTCTATTATCTCTCCGTTCCTATTTAGTGTCTACTCCCATGAATTTTTTAGGGAGTTCGGTACCCAATAAACCGTAAATGCAGGTGACAATTCAGTACTAGCTTTATTTGGTGATTTGAAAATCGTTCTTATCAGGCGACCGGTGGTATGAAGGAATAGTTTGAGAAATGGGGCAATCAAGTGAATGCGGAAAAAAATCATCTTTAGCCGGCGTGATATTCTGGAACGTGTAAACAACTCCATTTTCGGTACAAAAATCCCATGGATAATTTCGGTTAGTTATCTAGATCTTATATATGACATGGCGGAAGGCTCACCATAATGGTGTCGATATCAGAGCTAAATAAAGCCTGGGAGCATTTGAGGTTTACTCAACAGGAAAAACTAACTGTCTCTAGATAAGAGGGTCAACATTTTCCTGATCTCTATGTACGCTATTATAACGGATTTCAGTGCCATCTTGGGCTACGCTGCAAAATCCCATGTGTAGCAGCTCATATTCTCCAAAATATAGTTTTAAGGCAGATCACGTCAGTTCCATATTTCGTTAGAAGTACTATGTTCCCTGGAGACTTGAAAGCTGAGAACTTTACGACTCTATACCATGGCACATTACCCAAACCTACTCGCCTGGACTCACACAACCCGATGGATGGATGCCATAAAGGCTCCCTGGCATTATTTTTGGACGGTTCAAAACCGTAATTTCTCCTTTAAATTTTGAAACGGGTCAATTTTTATAACTATCCACTTTCAAGGTCAATTCCGGCTAAACATCTTTGCAAATGGCAGACAAATAATTTGCAACCAGCACCGAAACTTTAAGTCTTTGTAAAAAATTAATTACATTAAAACATTTTTAATATCTGTAAAATTACAAAATGTAACTTAGTGAGGGTAAAGTCGACTTGACTCGGTACCCTCGAATTAATATCAGATACAGCACTCAAAAGTAACATTGCTTTTAATTTATCTCAAAGATGATATACTCGTGATAGCTATGGAAAATCTCTCGTATATATTAATCCTGCAGAACGTAAATTACTTCATGGTGAGTACATTCAGATCGAATGTTATGCCGTCCTTTGGTTTTATAGGTATGCACAATTGAGTTCCGCATCACACGTTACTGTACCTATGGACATATATGACACACTCGCTTGGTATAGTTGCGACTTTATCTTGTCTGAGACTGTCACGGCATGAGTACCAAACAGACAATCCCGCCAATACCTCAATGGCTTTATATCGTTTCTTTTGTTATTTTACCGTTCCACTGAACTACGTAGTCATCCTTCGTTCTTTACTTATCGCGCATTTCTTAGAGTAGTTATCCTCAGATAACTTGCATACACCATCAATGTTACTGTTTCTTTGTCACTGCCGTTTATATTCCTCTCTGTGACTACGAGCTCTTCCACTTTACATGATCTAACTGATTGTGCACTTTATTCATTCCAATTTGTTCGTGCATCGCCCATTACTCCCACTGTCAGAACTCCGTCGGACATAACTTGCACATTTTTCTTCGTTGTACTTTCGTCACCACTATTTTATGCGCCTTAATCTGTTTCACGAACATTTGTCGTAGGTTTACGGTGTCACAAAAAACAATTCAGGAAATTTAGAGTATATTTATTTTAAAGTTTACATTAATACGATAATAAATTATTCAGCTGTATTTCCAGCGGGTATATTAATCGTCCACGTATACGTATGGATCGTCAGAACTCGGTAGTGGAACTTGGTAATCGAACTAAGCTCTGCTGCTCGAACTCTCGGTTTTAAACGCCGGCGAGATTTCCGCTTGAACAGTCGGGACTCTGCTGACACATTCTGGACACCTCGTCTCATGTGTTATGGGCGACTGCGAACTAAACTATTTTTGAATGTACTTCCCTTTAAATCGGATAATGAACTGCTTTATTTGACAGCTATACCCACGGCTTCTCATAGATTTTGTTGCTTGCTATTATGCACTGCTAACGATATATCTGGGCCATTAACAACATGTTCCCTGATATTAAAGACATTATCGATGTCGGCTATATATTCTTGAAAGTTTCCCCACTCTTTTGTTTCTGTACCATTAGTTGGGAGTGGTAATGTGTTTTAAGTGGTAATTCCTAAACCTTAATTCCAGGGCTTGTGCTAGTGTTTCAAACTATTCCGTGCTATTTGTGGAAATATTGTGCATAACGTACAGTGCCTGGCCTTGTAAAGCCATTTATAGAATATACTCTTAAAGAGTTCCCATGAGGATGTTCCATCAAATTCGGGCGTCTTTATTATCTGTCCAGTCGATTGTAATGAAGTAGATAATTAGAATTAGTTGCTTCCTTGTCCGTACATAAATGAGTAATTTTAATATTTGATAAAATCAAATATCAAGCAAACCAAGTAGAGAATTGTTTATTTGCGAACATATAGATGTCTCCTCTCCGGAGCCCCACTTTTCCGGAGGGCTTGTATTTTCATTTCTACATTCTCATTTACGGCCGAAATTTTCACGTCCAGTACTTCACTTTTACGTTTAATCATACTTGCATTTTCTTCAAGTTTGCTTTCTAAATTTCTATAATTGTCTACCAGGCTCTGTTCAATTTTTGTTTTGAATATTCTGGAGTTTTTTAATAAACATCGCATTTCCCCTAATTTACTTTCCAAGCTTCTAGAATTTTCTACCAGCTTTTGTTCCATTTTTGTTTCGAATTCTGTATATTTCTCTTCAGTTCTTCTGGAATTCTTTTCAGGCTTACTTTCTAAACTTCTAAAATTTTCTTCCGAGTTTCAGTTCTATTTTTGTTTCAAATGCTCTAGAATTTTCTTCAATTTTTCTATAATTTTCATTTATCTTTTGCTCTGTTTTGTTTTCGTTTTTTTCTTTTTATTTTTCTTCTAGTTTCTGTTCTATTGTGTATTCGGTTTACCTAGAAATTTCTTTCAGTTTAGTTTACTCTTACAATTTTCTTCCAGCATATTCTAGAACATTAAGAGAATTTGGTTATTTTCACTGGATCATCTGCAACGTGGAGGCAGCCTTGCACCAAATACATACACACTTCTATGCTTCCGGTGATGTCAGGTTATGCCTTCGTTTGTGATAGAGTAGAGCATGTGAATGATTTTAACAATGTAATCTAATTAACCATATGCAGCCGACATCACTAAAGACATCGTTATGATTTAAATTGATAAATGAATGTTCCGCTATCGTATGCATCTACAAATTTCCATTTTCATGCATTGACTGTCTGTCACACACAGGTCTTTGTTAGTTTGTGGTTAGTAACGAGTTTCAGTAATCCTATCAGTAGGTATTGCGGCTAAAGCTATACTTGTAAATTGCTATTTCCGGTGTAATGATTAATTAATAGATGTCTCTCAATAACCGTTTCATGTAGAATTTCAATTTATATTGACGGTAAACAAATGGATGTAAATAAATAAAAAGGTTTTAATTTAACTATATTGTTCGCGGATGTAGCCGTTAATTGATGAAGACTACTGATCATACCTAATAGTACACAAATATTTCGTTCCACACGACATGTGGACTCAATAACATAAAGGAACAATGTCACTTCTATAGTTTCAAAGAAGTAAAACAGCAGAGAGCGTGTTCCACCTCCGTTTTTTCTACAAAATATGTAGCGAATAATATAACTAGCTTTATTTCAAATAATAAATATAGCAGTACCTTGGTCCATAGTTGTATTAGCCACAGGAGACGGTGGAGAGCGGTTTTTAAAATCTTGAAAATTTGAGAAAAAAATGGGAATTGCGAAAATTATCCAATGACTTTGACTAAAGAACTTCTGTGAGTAATGGAAAAATGGAGTTGGAGACGTAAGTTGTCTGAGGTTATCGGTTACCTCTATTAGAACTCATTTAGTGCTACCTAATAATTTAATTTCAATATCCAAATGTATCCTGTATTTTACGTTTAAAACTAACATTCACCTAATTGCTTATCTTGTAAAGAATTGATTTTTAACAGCGTTCTTGTCAGATTTATTATTGTATTCAAATTTTGTGAAACTGTATTTAATTGTTAGCTTAGATTCAGATTATCTGTATATGTAGGATGTATCGACAATGAGCGAATATGTCGTATGTTATATACCATCCAAAAAGTATGATTTATTGTTTATTTTTATACAGTTACTTCAACTATTTTTACATGCGTGTTTTGTGTACTTTTATTATGCTTTCTAATTAAAATTAACCAGAACTTAACATGTGAAATTGGATGCATATCGAGTTCCATACTCCTTCCATCACAATTTCGCTTGAAAATTTGTGCGAATTAGTTATTTTTTATTGTTAGAAACTGTGATTCGTTTCAATTCACTTCTCATGAAAGATGATGCTACAAGAACGAAGAAACACAGTTTTGTCCTTCGTGTATACGGCAGTGAAGATCCGTAGTTTTACTCTCCTCAGGAACATTTTGGATCAGGCTTCTTAAATCTTCCTTAGGCATCAAAGGCAGTTTTGTTACAGTTATTGTATGCCAGGTAATCAATACGGTATAATTTGTGTTTTCAAAATTTAATTTTCTCTAAGTAATGGGTTTGAATATTTTCATTTTTATTTGACTTTGCAAATTATATGATTTCTCAATAATGGGAAAGAAATATTTCCGCCAAAATTTGCCGGATGATATTGATTTTATTTCAAAGTAGCTTATTGCCTGCACTATCATTACATATTCTATTAAAATCTTTAAATTTTTTATCGTATCAAATGTTGCTGGTGTAGAGCGTTAATATTATATTTTATATAGAATGGGGTAACGTTTGAAGTATCTTAGATATATCTGACAGAATATAACCTTCTGATAAACATTGACACATTTGATATAAATATTTCTGATTAGTAATGTAATGTAATGTATTTAAAGGAACTACAGGCAATGTAATTCTTATTCAGATACAATTTTCTAAAGATTCTCCAATTATCCCAAAATATCCTTTAGAAAGTGTGGTGAATATGTCATATTATTCGTTGTAGCCAAATTAATAAGAAATTTATTTCCAGTTATCACCCAATACCATTTTTACTTTTACAATTAATCCATTCCATCACATCTAATAATTTTGTCTATAACATCTACCTTTGTTTTAAAAATGCATAATACTACCCTGTATATTATTTGCAGTTGCAGATATTTGGTAACGTGCTAATAATATTTTGACCCTCGTTCTGAAACGAAGACAATATGTTCTTCGCCGATAGCTTTTTGGTTGTAGTTACTTTCCTTCCTTTCTTGAACTATGGTTTTGTCTTTTTGCTCTGGAAATATACTCTTGAAAATAATAATTAATTTTCTTTTTAAATTTTCCTCTTAAGTGCAGCGCGACTTTTGTTCCGATGCCTACTTATTATATTTCTGTCATTTATCTTAGATAATAAGACGTCTCTTAAAATTGAATTTTCAGGAAGCGTTTCTGCGCTATCAAAGACGCCAGTTCTATCACTAGCTTGAGCTAAATTTTGCATATACTTATATTATTTGCCGAAGGCGCGAAGCAAGGAATACATTATTTCTTCACCCATTAGTGCCATTCAAGCTAAGATATGCCTTGTGGTATTGAGCCCGATTTTTAAGCTTTGAAAGAGTCTGTACTTCTGCCAAAATTATCTAATAAGTGAATTTCTATAAAAATTCATATAGATCCATTATAATTAACGCATGAAAATTTGCAAAAACAATAAATTTAAGGCCTCTGTAGGCTGCTAAAGTTAATTTTTGATAAAACTGTGCTTTTTTACACTTTCTTAAAACACCTCAATGTAATTTATGCGAATGTAGGCATTATAGATTGATAATAAATAATTTAATTACTTACTGAGTATACCTAAATATAACTTTTACCCAAATAGGTATTTTAGATTTAACAAAAACTCTTTTTTTTTGGTGATCAAACAGTTTGAATTTTTCATTATTTTTGGACAACTTCCAGAGCTGCAATAAAAGAGTTTGAAACAAGCTAAAACTGTACATAAAAATATACAATTTAAGATGAACTGATTTTAAATGAGAACAATTAACAATTTTATTATTTATAAGTTGACAAATGCTTTCCAATTGTGTGATTCTCGCGTTCACTATCTGGCTTGCGCCCTATCTGCTCATAAAACAAATTTACACCACACAATGTTTTAATTGCAACTATATACGAGATACTACAAACAAAATTACCATACCCCTCGGTAGCAAAGAATTTACTTGAATTAGGAACTACTTTAATCAAAACATCTATTTTATATTTTGGGTAAACGCACTTTGTATTGATGATTTTCTGTAACACCCTGTTCATGCCCCGATGATGTATTAGTGTCGTAAAGCTGGTAAATCTGAATTTGCATTCACATTTGAACACGTTCATTAAAGTTTTATAATATTGTACTCGTGCAAAGCATAATGTAGGAGCGTTCATTAATATACTGATTATTAATTATTTTTAGTGTATAGAATGGAGGACTATTTTGCATAACAGGGGTCTGAATTAAATAGTTTTCAAGATATAGAAGTGCAAACATAGTAAAATGTATATGGTATATCTTTATTAAAGTCAATGATTAAACAGCCATCATCGAGTCTCTAAGCAGTAGAAGAGCCGATTTTGATATTATTAAGCAACTTGTCTCTCGCACATTTCAATATTTCTACACTCTAAAGTTATTTTGCTGATACCACATGTGGAAGCTAGGAATACTTGGGTCTTAAATATTCGTTACTATTTCGGCTATCAGTGCATCTCACTATTTGGTAGTCCATCGAAAAAATATGCGCCCTAAAAGATTCCTTTTGAAACAAACCCAAACATTAAATTCGTGTACCCATGTAATTGTATCTGTGGATTTCCTGGTCCAAATAAAACATCTTCATGGCTGAAAATAATTCGGTTAAGTAAATCCGGCTGATTATTTAGTTTTCCAGTTCACAAAACTGAAAGCAACGGTCGTTAAGTCCTTGTACTCATTTAACTTTATAGGGTTGCTACTTTTCTATTTTTCAGAATTCTAAAAATTTTGCTCATGACTGAGGATTTGCTCATCAGGATATTGTTCATCGAACAGAACTACTGCTTCATTATGAGATTATATTCGATCATCATTAAGATTTCCATTAATACAAATAAGAAACTATTTAAATAACGCAAATAATATCACACTAATAATGTATTGTGTAATTGACAAGG
>JAWQRN010000464.1:0-29268 GCA_033557685.1 Sperchopsis tessellata
TATTGCTCTTAGGTTTAATAAGGTTGCCAATTTTCTTACAGTTAGTAAACATGGGGGTACCCTACAGTTTATATTATGCTGTATTTTGAAATCCAGAAGTGAATTTTAGGATTAAGATCAATTGTGTATAGATTACGGCTTCGATATATTAATTGTAATGTTTTTTATTTACTGTGATTTTAAGTAAATTTAGTGGTTTTAAGTAAATTTAATAACTTTTATCTTCTAAATACTCTAAAAGTTGTTCGTCACACTTCTATTATATTCCTTTACTATTTTATTTTTTTTTTATTGCATGGAGTAGTAGTATTTTTATAGTATTCCCACTTTATTATTTTATTTCATATTTAAAATTGTATATAAATATAGCGCTAGAAGATTTACTTCCAATAATATCGTAGTAATAAACAACAAACTAAAAAGCAACTTAAAAAGAAACAGGGTCTTTTTTATGTATCTATGAATTTAAGCTCATATTTCGTACAAAAAATACAATCTAGTGATTTTTTTAAATCTCTATATACAAATTGACTTATAAAACGAACAAAGTCAAAAAATTATATCAGTACCACTGTGATTTAATTTTGTTCCAGACATCACATCTGAACGTCTTGTATTGCATATTTTTATACATATACATTGTCTAATATAGTATTAATAAATATATATTTAATTTATTTTATAGATTGTCGTTTTATTGCATCGAGGCAATCATCAAGTATCTGAAAATAGTCTTGCTTCATTATTGAATAACCATTTTAACCTAACGTTGTAAGCTTCTAATAGCTCCTAAACTTATTTAACATGAGTTACCTCACGTAAACAAAGTGTGGGCGTGTACAGTAATACCTCGCTTTACGATATCTCGCTATAACATTATTGTTAGGCGACGTGGTAATTTCCCTATTTTAATGCATTGTGCACCAATTGGGTGCGCGCTCGTCTGGGATTCCCTGGACTTGGCGAATATACCTTTGTTCTAGATATATGTATTTTTACTACAACCTTCACCATGTTCGTTACATGTACTGGCTCTTACTTGAAATCCACAGTTTGTGAGACACCGCTATAACATAAAATGCCAAACAAACGAAAATCGATAAGTTAAGAAATAAAATTAAACATAATAAACCGAGTAGAAAGTGGTGAAAAAAAGAGTGCAGTGTCACACAAAACAGGATTATCTTACTTGAATATCGCTACAATTGTAGGTCAATTAAAGATAATAAAAAATTATCTGTACACGAAGTAGCATTATAGAAAAAGTTGGGAAGTTGTAAAGTGTTTGGATTGATATGAGCAAACGCCACATGTCAGTCAGCCAAATGTTAATTCAAAATAAAACAGTACGTCTGTTTAACTTTTTATAAAAGACTGAGAAGAAGGAAACACTGAAGAACATTTTGTAGCTTCTCGTTGATGGTATGAAAAATTTCAACAACGAGCCGGAATTCATAACATTTGTGTAACGGGAGAGGCGGCTACTGCTGAAGTAGAAGCAGCAAGAAAACATCCTAAGCAATTAAAAATTGTAATTGAACGCAGTTGATATCCTCCAAATTTGATATTCAATGTTGATGAAACAGGTTTATTTTGGAAAAGTTTGCCATCTAAAACATTCATTTCACAAGAAGAGAGAACGGCATCAGGGTTCAAAGCCGCAAAGGATCGCTTGACTCTGTTATTGGGCAGTAATTCATCAAGAGGTTTTAAACTTGAACCAATGCTAGTTTATTATGTGGGGAATCCACTAGCCAAGAAGAGTTTCTCCAAGTCTAATTTACCAGTAAAATGGTAATGGTATGTAAGTCTAACATAAACGCCTAGGTAACAAAGGATCTTTTTAATGGTTCATAAATAATTTTTGTTTGAACTGAAGTGCAGCGTTATAACATAAAAAATTAGAACCAAAGGCGTTATTGCTACTAGATAATGCTCCCGGTCATTGAGTAAATCTTAACGCAGTGGAGACATGCATTCCAGTTGAAGTTGTGTTCCTTCCACCGAACACAACATCCATCATTTAACCCATGGATCAGGGCGTTTTAGCGGCATTTAAGGCTCACTACCTCTGACACACTTTTTCTAATTTAATTGATGTTGTTGACAGTCAAAAAGTGTCAATTAATGAATTCTGGAAGAGTTACAACATAATAAGTGCAATAATCTACAATATCCAACAATCGTGGGACGAAATACCACAACTCTGGCTTAAAGCCATTTGGAAGAAAATAGGATTCAATTTAGAAGAATAATCGGAACTCGCTAATAACATCTAGAATGAACTTGTTGAAATGGCACACCAACTACACTTCAATGAAGTTGACGCCGGTGATATTTAGACATTACCACTGGATGACAACGACAATCCGCTAACGAATGAGGAATTGTAAGAACTAACAGAAGAAAATTTGGAATGAGAAGATATCAATTCTGATATTGATGTGGGAGAGCCACCAGCAAAAGTTTTAACAACAAAAATATTATCCGATTGCCTGAGTCAGGTGTCTCATTCGCTAGATGTTTTGTCCGAAAATGTTCGATTTTGCGCAAAGTTGTGCTGTAAAAAGAAACGTATTAAACGCCTTAACATGTCACAGTGAGATATTACGTGAAAAAAAGATACAAGCAAGGCAATTGACCCTTGATTCGTTCTAGTAAAAAAATTAATATCGTCACTTTTTTTATTTTATTTTTTATTATTTATTTACTTATAATCTTTGTTATATAGCTATTAATTTTCGTAATACATTCTATATAATAGAATTGCAACTCGCAGATTGAGGATAAGTTTCATTTGTTAACAAAAAAACAAACAATAATTCTTGTGGAACTTAAAAACGTAGCAAGAAAGGGAAATAAATATTGTACGGTGCCTCAGTGTTACAGTAAAGCAACTGGTGGATTTTCTATCCACATATTTCACAACGCCAGACGAAAAGTAAGGTTACGTGTGTTGAAAATTAGGAAGAAAGTATCAAAAACAATGGTCGTGTGTGGAGAACATTTCAGACCTGACGATTTTTTCTATTTTGATAAGTGTATTATTCATTATCTGTACTGTATTTACACTAGACATAAAATTATTCAAGAAATCTATACATATTTGTATCATAACCTGAAACATCTTTTGATTTGTATATAGGAAATCTTTTATTGATATGCGTAGTACCTACCCACAATTACTGCATGCCTACATAAAATGTACAATTTACTAAAAGGAGGGCAAGTACCTACTGCAGTTGCCTACCTACTGTAGTTTTCAATAGGTAGTATCATCGACATCATATTTAAGTCAGTATCTTTATAGGAGGTGAATCTAAGAGAATGCTAACTGCTGGAGAATAATTAAACATTTATTTCATGAGGCACCTGATCCAATTGTGATGTTTGCAGACAATGAAAGGATTTGGACCTCGGCGTCCGTCCTAGTTATCACGCCACATTCGATCAGGTGATTTGCCTTGATAATTGCCGATCCCTCAACAAATGGTCTCGTGAAATGACCCTTATAATCCATAATATCAACTGCTGGCTCAAACATTATGGGAAATTAATTAAATTTAAGCACTTTATCACAACATAAACACTTATCACGCAATGTAAACAATGCAATCTATCCTCTATCTGACGGCCATCTTGGATTCGACGATAGCGCCCCTAGGTTACTTTTAATCGCCTATAGTACAATCTAGCCGAACAGTTTTTCAACAAAAAGGGAAGGAATAAACTAAATTTTCTGTCAGAATTGATCCGACGTCAAAGCGAACGAAAATGTTTAGAGCTCATATTACACTATCACAAATTGATACGATAATTGTTATACCGATATTTATTATCAAATATTTGTTAACACTTTGCAATTAGCTGTGGTTACGTTTAATAATAATACTAGCCGAACTGAAGCTATTTGAAAAGTATTAATATATATCTTCAGGTGTTCCGGGAGATAACCGTGTGTTGGTTTTTGTTTTTACAGACGTTTCGTCCGCCGTTTCAGGGGACATTATCAAGACCTGTAGCTTTAAAAAGTGATAATTATAGACTGTCATATAGCTCTGAAAAGTGCTAGATGTAGGTGCCGACCAGGTCTAAAACGTGCCAATAATAGAATAACATGTAGCTCTCACAAGTGCTAGTCAAGAAATAAAATGTTATTTCACCCAAGTTTCAATATTAAATAATAGGTTAATTTGTTTTTTCGAAAATTGTAATCACTGTCATTTTCATGAACATGACATCATTCGCCTTGAAAATGTCGCATGCAACATTGAACGAAACTTCGGCACTTGTTAGAGCCTCTAAATGATTTCCACCCGGAAACAACATTCATACAGATAACAACCATGGAAGTCTATTGAATTTAATGATTTGAAACACTTTATGCGAAATGAGGAAGAAAAAATAGCCATGTGCAAGATTAGTAAATGTTAGTAGATACTCAAAATCGCAGGTTGCTCAACTAAAGGTCTCCATACGCATTTTCTTTCTGTATATAAAATAAAAACTTAAAACCATCAAGTTTGTCACCACCAGTGGAAGAACCACAAATCAAAAGTCTAAAATCACGGAATATATTTTTTACAACTATGGAAAATAGTAAAAATATACAAACAGCAAATGATGGTATGTCTTTTAATACAATAAGGAAGTCAATCGATATAGGTGCTGACTGAAATTAACTTTATATAACTGTTTCATATAATATATCTGTTTTAAAATAATACAATATTCCCGAGGAATCCCAGAATTCTCGGAGATTAACATTTTGCAAATTCTAGATGTTATCACCTGGTAGCCGAAGTTTGTTGACAACTTCCTTAGGTTATACACATTTTTATCATAGATTAAATATACACTATTTACTTAATCTGTGCCTATATGATCTAAGATATAATGCATTGTAGTGTTTCAGGGTCTCTGGCGTGCCCATTGCAATTGCGCATGTAACCTAATATTAGCATGGTATAAGTAGATATGGTATGATCTTGTGCATACGCACGCCTAGCCCCGCGAACGTTATGCCGGTGCACATGACATCAACTGGGAACGCATCAGATTACGGTAGAATTTCGCTTGCTTTCGGTGTCCTTACCACGTGTTATGTGCCACATTTATATTGTTTCAGCAGAGTTTATTTTGTAAAAATTCAGAATTGTGCAGTATTTTGTTGTAATAATTCCACTTCTCAAAACAAGTATTCCACATGAATTATCAGTCAACAAAAACTTATTTGAATAGAGCATTTATATACCACCTAATGCCATTTTACAAAAATATTTTAAAGCGTCGAGAAAAGAAAATATGTATCAGAATAGGAAACTACATGGAGAAAAAATGAAAACACAGACCTCTGGTGCCAAACCGAAGTACTAACAAAATTTAACGCGGGAGTATACTAGCTGTCAGTTTGAAATTATTTTACTTTCTCCGCAAATACTAAGCACGTACTCACGTGTCAAATCGCAGATGCGTAGTTAAATATTTATACCTACGTTATTTTATATTTTTCAACTTTCATCTTTTTAACAAATAGGCAATTAAATACACCTATTTGCACCTCATTTTCTATTTTTTTTATATGCATGATTTAAATATTACATAATTTAAAGATACTTACCTTTTTGCTCGTATTAGTTGTAATATTGAGATATATTTCACATTTTGAAGGTAATTAATATCAGTACTGGGCGATGAAAAAAATTAAAAAAGAAAAATGTACAAAATAATATGTTTATTTAATGCCAATATTCACAATGCCTCATTTCTAAATCTAAACATGTAAATGTAAGAATAATATAAGTAGAAAGTAATATTGCATTAACAATTAATTGCTTAACAAAAAGAAAATGTATGACTAACAATATAAATTATGTATTTTGCAAATGTTTGGTGTACACTATTTAATATAAACAAGCAAAACATATAATACAAGTTATCAACTAGATTACACTATCTATTTCATAAATATGTTAAGTAGTCAAATTTTCATTAAAAAACTGATAATATATACTTTCCTAAATCAATAAATGTAAGAATAACATAGCAAGAATTACTTATATTGCATTAACAATTAACTGTTTAACAAAAAAGAAACGAGCATCGAAAACATAAATTATTTATGCATTTTATCAACTCAATTATACTATCTATTTCATAATTGTCATAAAAAAGTGTTAAGTAAAAAAACTTTCATAAAACTTTAGAAAAATTCTTCTTTAATATCAAGAGTTAGATAGGCACTTGTTGTTAGTTCTAGAACTCCATAAAATGAAATGTAATAAATTTGTAAAGCTTTAATTGGTATAACGAAACTGACAGAATATGTTATACCTTTTTTTTTTGTAAATCGCTAATAAAACAGATATAATCAAAATTAACACCTCATGATTCAGCACAAGCCTGTGGTTGTGCATCCACCACAGACTGTTCTTGCACATCAGGCATACAGATATAATCGTGGAAAAATCAACATTTTAGAATTGTGAGATGTGGGTTTGAAAAGTATTTATACATACATTAGAATTAATTGATACTTACATTTGATAATAAACTTAAATCACTCATTTCAACTTGTAAAAACATACAATATAACCTCAAACAACAAAATCGTATGACGTTGACAGGCGTACAAGCAAGTGTAATGCATATGCATACTTCTAGCAGACAAGCGCAGATATGCCCTGAAAATTGTAGTACATATAACTCATGTTTCCAATTTCGCCTGGTTACTTACAACCCGGTGGCGTCGAGTATGTGGTTAGGACACAGAAAACAAGCGAAATTCGACCTTAATCTGACGTGCTCCCAGTTGACGTAGATGCGTAAACAAAACTTAAATACGTCGCTCTTATGAGCATACCTATCTCCTCCTACCACGAATATTAGAGTACAGAGTGTAGGACATTGTGATTTAGTCATAAAGTTTATGTCGATTGTGCTGTATGAAACGTCAAGTAAATTTTAGTCTTGTAAACGTCAATTAACACTTATTCGTATTATCTTTTTATTAGTGAAAGTGGTGTAATATTTTGCAAATTTACGTTTATAGTGTATATAACTTTCGAAAATGGGTGGTGGAAAAAAGAAAAAGGGTAAGGAATATTTATGTAATACGCAATTGTAGTTTTAAAGCGATCACGTAAAACAATTTTCCTAAATACCTTTGTCTATTTCATTTACAAATTGCATTTGTATACCTTATTGTTGGAAATATCCAGTTTTATATTATATCGACATGTGGCATCATACAAAGAAAGAATAAATGTCAAAGACCTATCCAAGATGTTTATGTTTTGTTTCGTTAAAATATTAATAAATAAGTAGATATATGTATACATTAAATTAAATTCACAATTCTGGTTAGAATATTTAAAATGTTTCTATTCTCTACTTAACAATCTAATAGATAAGACGGTATTTGTGTGTAAAATATCTTCGAATTTATTTTATGAATTTGCGATTGATACATGGACCTCCAACGGCTAAGGAGCTGGCGGTGTTGAAATCCCTCATATACCATTTATACGGGCACGTTATTTTTAGTATAGTTTTTCTGAATATTTCGAAATCTTGAGGAAAATATAAGCGACGTATTTTTTTTTTTTTATCTACATATAAATATATAAGATTTATCTGTTGTTTTTCAGGCATTTTAGCTGATGTAAATTTTGAAATGTTGTGTAAGAGGTCACAGATATTTTTAGAATCGGGGAATCCCACATATCGACCGATTTCATGCAATTCCACTTTTTGTCTAAATATAGATTTTAGTGTAAATCCCCATTTTTCTAAAATAATATTTTATGATTGAATATAATTAAATTCACTGTGCAAATTAACATCTTTGATTATGGAACTTTTTAAAATGTATTTTATAATTATACAATTTTATTTACTAAAATGAAATCGTCGATGTACCGTTCATACAAATGTGGTCACTTCAGCGGTGAAATGATTGGCAATAATGTTGATGTATAACTTTATATAAGGCGATTCCTCTTTTTAAAGAAAATAACTTGTCTTCAGATTATCCGGGTGATAACCGAGTGTTGGCTTTTGTTTTTGTCGTCGTTTCGTCAGCCGTTGCTGGGGACATTATCAAGACATTAAACATTGCCATGAAGCTCCGAAAAGTGCTAGTTGTAGATGCCGAAAAAGTGCTAATAATAGAAAAACGTGTAGCTCTCACAAGTGCTAGTCAAAAAATAAGGGAAAACTTGAGCTGGTCTTTACACTACTTGGGTGAATGTTCCTTGCTGGTTTTGTTTGTATGTGTACAAGCCTATATTTTTGTATTTTAATCACTCAAATATATCCCTGGATTCTATTTTTCTTTTTTTTTAAAGTCTAAGCCTTGTTGTTGTGTGGGGTTAAATTATTTAACAATTTGGTATAGGTCTGTAGTTGGGATAAGATAAGATAGTATATTCTTTTAAAAAAGTTTGTTTTGTTGTCTTTGCCAATAACTCCAAAATAAATGCTATTATTTTGGAGTCATTGGCAGTTTAATATTACCATTATTTTAACTTTTTTAAGCAGTTTTTTATTTTACGGGCCATAGAGATGTAAGTGGATATCCTGTTTTTGAGTTCGTGTAAGTGTTGCTTAAATGTCAAACTTGGGTCTATTTAAAATCTAAGTTAATTTTTACTGTTTTTACTAGTTTTAACTTCCTATCATTGATTTTGACACCTGTGCTATAATGTTTGGTACATTTTTGTATGTGGACTATGTAGCACTTGCCCATGTCTTTAATTTTTCTTTGTTTTTTATTGTCTTCTTTGTTTTCATAATTTTCCAAATCATAAATAGCCAAAATTTACAAGCCAAAAACAATACATGGTACTGGTATCTGGTTCTACATATTAATTCAAGCACATATCTTTAATCATTCAACCTATTCCAACATCTCACTTTGTTTATTAATCGATATAGTCACCAAAACATCACAATTCAATACACAAACCAAACACAATAGTACTAATTTGACTCCTCCAGTATTTTCCTTTTAAGTGCTTTAGAAAACGCGTGATGATTTCGTTTAGTTGAAATAACTTTTGGAAGTTCATTGAATGTCTTCATACTTCGTTGAAGACTGCTGTTTCTACCAATGTTGGACCTTTTGTAATCAGTGTGGATCTTGCTACGTGCTCTTGTTGAGTAGAGATGGAATTTACTGTTCACAGTCAGGCGGATATTGCATTTTATCTTCAGGTTTTTGATAGCTTAAATAAGCTTTGTTTCTTCTATTTTCATTAAGTCTTCAACCTTCATAAGACTCAGATGTGTGTAGAGCTAGTTCGAAGGAAACCTCCAAGGCAACAGTACTTTTATTACTCCGTTTTGTTTCCTTTACAAACCATTAATAAGGGTTACTGATGACTTTGACCACACAACATTCATGTATCTGAAGAGAGACTCAACTAGTGCATGATATATACATTTTTTTGTCATTTGTGGAAGTTTGTCAACACATCTTTTTAGGGCACCACCAATGCTGGCCAACCTGTGTTGTAAGTTATTGATGTGTAGATCAAAATTTAATTTATGATCTATAATGAGACCGAGATACATCATTCTCCCTTTTTATGTTATTACTGTTTATTTTTATATTTAAATCGTATACTTTTTTGTTTCTTTGAGTGAAAATCATGTACACAGTTTTTTTTACATTTATTTATAAATTATAGTTTAGTAGCCGCTCGTGATATTTCACTAGCTCATTGTTAACCTCGTTGTCTATAATTGATAGGTTTTTCGCTTTAAACAGCAGCACAGTATCATTAGCAAATGTTATGTATGTACAATTAATTCTCGAGCACACCAAGCTGTGTACGTACAGTAAATATAGTGTTTGCCTAAGTACTGAACCCTGTGGTACACCAACCTGATTCACTTGCCAACCACTATCCATCCCATTCACAGTGGTAAACTGATTCCTGCCATTAAGTTAAGACTTGATTAGGTGGGAGACACCCCTTATTCCCATCCCCTATAACTTGTTTAGTAATATGGTTTTGTTGACTGTATCAAATGCCTCTTTTAGATCAATGAACACTGCTAACACGAAGTTATTATTGTCCATGCCCTCTGCTACGTATTCCATCAGTTCTGTAGCGGCTATTTGTGTGTTGCTTGCTTCTTGGAAACCAAACTGATTTGGATCAAATTTGATTGTTCTTTTAATGAAGTCCACTAGTCTCACTTTAATTATTTTCTTCACAGCCTTCGACAAAGTTTACAATAGTTTACAATAGAGATATTGGTCTCCAATTCCCTGGGCCATCCCTAGCACCATTTTTATAAATATGTGTGATTTTGACATCTTTCAGTTCATTGGGAATTGTCCATTAATCAGTATCTGATTTATCAGTTTTCTGAGCTCTGGAATTAGTTTTTCTCCTGCGTTTTCTAGATTTTTGACCGTCAAGCCATCAGATCCTGGAGCAGAATTTAGTTTAAGATTATCTAATAAGTCTCTTATTTCTATATCTGTACAGGGTTTTAGTAAGAGACTACAGTCATTAGCTACTTCATTAAATTTTAGGATTTTTCCTTGTTTTTCATTTTCAACTCCTTTGCTTATTTTAAGTCCTACAGTTATGAAGTGTCTATTTAATGCATTTGGTATGTTCTCATCTTGAAATTTGCGGCCATCTATTGTCAAGTAATCAATTCCTTCACTCCCAAATTCAAGTTCAAAATATTGCATTGCCCATCCGTTTACAAGGTTTATTGAGAAATATTAATGACGTGTGGTTGAAGATTTTCATGAGAGTATTCAGTGCAATAGTTGTAGATGATTATAGTAGTAGGATAAAAGATCTATGTACAGTTTTACTCCCAAGTATTGCTCTATTATCTGTGTTCTTAACAGCACAGAATAAGTGTAGTCGAGGACAGAAATAGGAGAAAGAAGTGAAGAAAGAGGGAGAGAAGGGTGAGAAGTAAGGAAATAAAGAAACATGGCAACATTAATTTGTCCTGGAAACTGGCTGCTTGACAATTGGTCACACTAACTGAAGAAGAAGCCATCTTTTTTTAAAGTAGTCAAACGAAAATATTTAATCCGTTTCAAATATGGAGGTCCCTTAACTGTAGAGGACTTTTCATTGTTCTTCTTTGAATTCTTTCTAGAAGATCATGGTCATTCATAAAGTAGGATCTCCAAATATACTAGAGCATATTCGAAAATGGGTTTTATAAATGATTTTATAAAGTTTTGAAATCATTTGATATAAGGTTTTTTATTAAATCTTTTTCATTGTGTTCTCTATCAGCCTTCTAATGGTTAATAAATTCGTTTGCAAAAAGTAAAATTTTTTCCTATACATCAGTTTTTAGTCATGTATGAAGATACACATTGTTACGGTTTATCTCATCTTTTTGTTTTAACAGTAAATTTTTTATTGGTCAGTTAAAAATATTATCTAAATTTTCTAGTAATATCTATCTTATGATAATGCTATTGTACGCTTGTATTGAAAGCTAGTAAAAAACAAAACTTTTATAGTTATCAGTTTTTCCAACAAATTTTATCCATTCTCTTTCACAAGCACCTACTGAGATTCAGCAATTAGTGGAAGAAAAATACTTAACTGTATAAAGAAATTTATAGTACACCGCTTTTGGTTTTGCATAATTAAACGGGCAATTACGTTTAATTCGGTCACTTTTATACATATTTCTGAATATTTATTTTTTAAACATTAAAATTTACGTGGTTAATTAAATAACAATTCTAAAAAATTAACGTATTTAATATGAAACTTTTAAATAAAAATATCGATTTTGCCAAAAATAAAAAATGGAGGCCGTAAATTCGTTGTGTAAATATTTAATTTATTCCCTAATTTAGCAACAGCTTGTACTGTAATAACTTCAAAATTGTC
This sequence comes from Sperchopsis tessellata, assembly GCA_033557685.1. NCBI lineage: Eukaryota > Metazoa > Arthropoda > Insecta > Coleoptera > Hydrophilidae > Sperchopsis > Sperchopsis tessellata. The sequence continues at coordinate 11,895 of JAWQRN010000464.1, forward strand.
TACTACAGTCGGGTCCCCATATTTGCAGGGGTTACGTGCAGGGCTTCCTGCTAAAAGGTGAAATTCCTCAAATATCAGTAAATGTTTTCTACATATCGTATTTGTCGGAGTAAAGTTACCTTATTTTATTTTTAACTTTCCTCAGACCTTACATCCCTTCATTACTTTTTATGGGGTTATTTAAAGTCCAATGTCTACGTCACCAGACCACATAATGTAGCTGAACTAGAACATCACATTAGAGATGAAATGCGCAGTATTACTTCGGAAACGATTCAAAATGTACAAGAAGAATTTCTACACAGGCTTGCGTATTGTCAGGAAGTTGGTGGATGGCAGTTCGAACAATTTATTAAAAATTGTATTTGATTAGCAATGGAGTTTTTTTTTAATTTTGTGTTAACAATAAAATTTACGGTTTCTAACATTCATTTACTCGAAAACTGTCTGATGTAAGATGGTAACATTTTTATACTGTCAATTCGACAATGAAAAGATCTCTCAAAATCAAGGAAAGAAATTGGAGGTTGCTATTTAAAAAAAAATGATGTCAAAAACAACTGATGGTTGAAAATCGACTGTCATTCAAAAATGTGATTTTTATCAAATAAAATCGACTTCTTCAAGGATTTCTTCCAACAAAATTTTATTTTGCTTTTACTGAATTTATTCCATACTTTAGGCACGCACTGTATAGCTGGTACACTCCTCTTTCCCTTCATTTGTTTGTTGTTTATATATATTGTTAGATGCTTGATTGCAACCGCAAAAACAAATCTGTATTTCTTCTTTTTATTACATTTACAATTAATATTTTTAAATTGGATAATTTGTCATACTAGCAAAAAAATTATTTACAATTAGCTTATCCTTTGTTAAGTTTAAAGTTAACTTAAAAATATTCAAAGATATGTGAGATTGATGTGGAAAAACTATGAATAGATGTTTTAGATCTTTGACATTTCTATAGACTTAAGTCATGTATTAATAAAGTCATTAAAGTTACTTAAGTCATCACAAAAACTGTAAAATGAATATGCATTATTATATTACAGGAAAGTCGAAACAGCAAGATGCTGGTCCTTCTAAGGAAGAAACTGCACAGGAAGCACCAGTTGCTGTGCCTGTTGAAGTTCCACACGAACCATCACCTCCAGTTGATGTTCTTGCTGCCCAAAAATCAGGTGGTAGGTTCGTTTAAAAATACTATGCATGGTAAAAGCTTTTTCTGGTTGTAGTTTTAAGTGATGGGCTTGTTTATTTTTTGTTTGGGTGTGTTTTTTTTTTATCGTATTTGTGGTTGCATGTCTAGTCAGCAAATATTCTTCATATCCTTATTAGAGTGGTGGTGCTATAAGCAAAGAGTTTCTAACACACCCTGTACTCTACAGGGATTCACGTTTATGTATCTGACCTTTACTTCATAAAATTACAAGTTTCATTACTAAGAAGGGTTGGAGATATTTTGATCACGCCGCATATACAGGGTGTAAAGTTAATTTTGGAACATAGGACATTCCCATGTAAAATTGGACTTTTCCAAATATTGATTCCTTTAATTATTTTAGAGAAAAACGAGAAAATTTAATAAGAAAATTATCAAATTTTTCGAGATTGCTTTGACTTATTTGGTGTATGAATAAATTGTTTTCCTCAGTTCTTGTTTGAAAACAGTTAAAGTGCGGATTCACCCCTCAATCTTATGCATTCTCTGACAAGTGGGGGCATACTCTGAATGTATAAACTTGTGTAACTCCTCTTGGAGTATCTCATCCCGAGCTTTTTTAACATAACAAAGGTTTTTGGAGACTTCTCAACCTTTGGCCTGTCACATCCTACAGATGTTCAATTGGGGATGAATCTGTTGTCCTACATTCGACAACACCACAATGCCTTTTTCCAACAGGATAATGCAAGACCACATGTGGCTTAGGCAACTAGGAAGTACCTAGAAAACCAAATACCTATCTTGTCTTGACCTCCTAGATCACCCCAATCTATCTTCAATTGAACATTTATGGAATATGATTGGCCGAAAGTTGACCACTCCAAAATCCCCCTGTAACATTAGATAAGCTAAGGCACCAGGTCCAGATAGCTTGGGATGAGATACACTAAGAAAACTTAACTGCCTCATTTTGAGGATGCCCAGATGTGTGAGATCATGAATAAGATGGAGGTGTGGTCCCTCCTTGGTGTTATATATTTTTTTGTCATAGTATGTATACAATCTTTAGAATGTGTTATACGAGGGTTACCTTTTAAATATTTACAAAATGTAGTAAAAACGCACGACCACGACGAAATTCTGCAAACCAATTGTAAACAGATTTTTCTGATGGTGCTTCATTACCAACGCTCGCTATAAACAAACTACTTGTTCAAATCTCTAAGCTGCCACTGTTTTCACAATAACAAATCTCAAATTTTACGAAAGTTGTAACGACACATCTCAATAGCGCCACCTAGTGGTCGTTTGTAAGCGCTTAAAGGATAAATCTCATATTACATACATTCCAGAAATTGAAAATATGTCTACTTCAACATCTGACATACACTAAATATGCAATAAAATTAATCGTAACCAATTTAGTTATATATATCAACATGTTAATTTGTTTTTAGTTATTAAAGAATAATCTTGGTTATTTCGTTTTTTCCACTACCGCCAACATATAAATGAACCTTACATCCATAGCAAACACTTGGATTACCAAAGAAATAGACGTACAAAACTACTGCATTGAGAGACAAATTGAAATGTGCAACCTTTCTGCCAACTATGCATACAATAGTGGTGGATAGTTATAAACCGCTAAACGGAAACCTTGATATTTTCCTGGATAACATAGATGAGGTGATGAAAGAAATAACAAGTTCCTTTATTAAATATAATATGTTTATCGTTGGAGATAACAATGTGAACCTGCTTGTACAATCAATAAACAAGAAAAATCATTTGTGAACATGATCTGCATCCGCTGTTTAATGAGCCGTCAAGAGTAACAGAGACGAGTCGTTCATGCATAGACAATATTTGTTTAATATTTTTGAAGGAAACTACCTGACACAGACAAAAAATCTTCACATAGTGGATCGCAAAGGGCAGCGTTTGTATTTCACACTGCATGCATCTGAAATGGGAAAACAATTAATAAGAATCAGGGACTTCAGTGGAGAAAACATTCAGATATTCATAAACTTAATGCAGTCAGCAGACTGGAGTGTGATATACAAAAACGACATAGAAGCGTAGGATCCCTTCCAAAGGTTTCAAAATGTGCTACAAACAAACTTTAATAAGGCGTTCCCTGAAACTCTTAACAGGAGCAACAGTCAAATACAAAACATAGATTCGAATACAGATAACCTAAAGCATATGAAAAATAAATTGCGTGCCATCTACACAACCCTTGAAGTTACAAAAAATTTTCATTAAGAAATGTTGATGAAGCAAAAGACTATCAAGCAGTTTATTTATTGAAAAATCTTCTGTGACAAAAAGTCCCCTGGAAGGTTGTCAAACAGGAAACAGGGAAATTAAATCTAAAGATAAATAACAGCAACTTAACATCTAATGCCCTAAAAACATATTTCTCAAACATTGGAGAAACCGACCTGATAAAGGTATCAGACACATTGGACGCACAACAAGGCTACAATCAAAAAACAATGTAGATTCTTTATTCTTGGAACCATTAAATATAATAATCAGAATAAAAAGGAAGCCAACTAAAGATGTTTACAATATTTCTACAATTATGTTAAAGGAAGTAAGCAGCTGTATAACAATGCAACTGACTTTCCTAATAAATGAGTGTTTGACCGATGGTGTTTTCAAAACCGCACTAAGAAAGCAAAAGTAATACTAATACTAAAGAAGGGCAATGGAGACACATGCGGATATTATAAGCCTATATCAATACTACCAACAATCTCAAAAGTGTTTGGGACAGTCTTCAAAACGCGGCATGTGCACAACATGCCTACAGAAAGAATCATTCTACCGAACCAGCAATGCTAGACATCAGTCAAATATTGAGGTGGCTTGTCGAGGATGGTGGCAAGTATTCCAGATCACCCTCTGTGATCTGAGTAAAGCTTTCGATATGGTGGACCATGAGATACTCTTGGACTAGATATGGAAATATGGTATACGTGGTATTCCTCATAAATTTATGACGTCATATTTGAGGGAACGCTCACAACAAGTTGCCTGGAAAAATGAAGTCTCTGATTGGAGACTAGTAGAAAGAGAGGAGAGTCCCACAGGGATCCATTCTTGGGCTAATGCTTTTTCTGCTATATATCAATGACAACACAGAGTGTAAGAGCGGATACTATATGTCTGTTTGCTGATGACACTTCTTTTGTAAATACAAACAAAAATTTAAATACTTTTTAAAGAACAGACCAACCAATCCTTGGAAAGTGCAGAGGAGTGGTTTGAAGCGAACAAACTGAAATTAAACAGTCATAAAACACAAATGCTGACAGTATATACAAAACAAAACGAAAATGTGCCCAAACAATCTGTCACATTTTTAGGAATAAAGTTTTTTGAAACCCAAAAATGGGGAAACCATATTCAATATATGAAACTCTATTGTATATGGATAATAAACAGAAATGTAACACCAGAGGTGACAAGAAACATCTACTTTGCAAACTAGCGGGATACACATTGGGGATCATCATCTGAAACAGAACAGATTTTGTTAATGCAAAAGAAAGCAATAAGAATAATGTGTGGTGTACAACATCGTGAGAGTTGCAGGCGTTATTTAGGAAGTTAAAAATATTGTACTTGTGTATTCATACTTACCTGCCTATTGTATGTGTAAAAGAAAAAGTCAGAATTCCCAACAATTCTCTTTACCACGATAACAACACCAGGAAGAAGGAAAATTTCACTCCACCGAGTCAAAATAGCCCAACAAAGTACTAGCTACTGGAAACTATTACTATATAATGTACTACCGGAAAACATCAAGCGGGTGCAGCCGAACCCCTTCAAGAAGAGGGTGAAACAGATTGGTAGATCAAGCCTTCTATACTATACAAACATACATAGAGTCCTGTGTAGAAGCAATAGCACATTAATTTCACTTTTTGACCTCTGTATTGTTAATATATATTACAGGGAAATTAATGTTAATGTAAAAAAACCAAGTTGCTTACAACATTTTTTTATTAAATTTTCCTCAACGACGGAACTTAATACTTCTAATTCTAAATATTTGTTATTTGTTCCTTTTAAACAGATACTCTAAAAATAAATGATCTAATTTGATTAGTCATAAAAATATTAATTAAACAAACCTTTATTTAAAAAAAATTAACGCTTACAAATATAAAAATGCTTTAGTTATTTAACAATTAAAATCTATTATAACTTTCAGTTTTTATCAAAATTTAACAGCAAACTACAAACTGAGAAAGAAAATTTGTTATTGTTGGTATATACATAGTAGCCATAACAACTGACCTGGCAATCGACACAACTCGCTAAAGCTTTGTAATTCAAGTGTTTAAATGAATGTTTACTTATTATTTAAAGTATTTGCGTGGATTTTAAATCCTTTTGGTAGCGGACAAAATTTAAGCCACTTGGAATGTAAGTTCGTAACATTCTCAGAAGAAATTATATTAGAAATCTTCCCTGAATGTTATAAGGTCCTTAGATTCCTTGTAGCTTAAATAACTATTTGATAATGTTGTAACTTGTAACAAACAAAATCGATCAACTGAATTAAAAATGGCAATGAAACTTCATTCATAATATCATAGTTATAATGACCTTCATTTATAATGGTCCATAATCAGCTTGCTTGGGTATCATTGCACTCATTTCCTATCTTGATTTGCTTAAAAAAAGAAGGCAATGTAAATTAAAAAATACTTTAAACCAGATGGTTCTGAATATGTTTATTTCTGTTAAATAGAAAATGTGCTTATACCTTTGGAATTCATTGAAAAAAGGATAATTACATTTTTTTTGGGTTGCTTGGTTACTGAAGGTTCACTTTGGAATCTCTTGGTACTCGCATTGCTTTGGCGTTTCACTACTGGTTATTCATTGGAATCATTTGCAGAGAGTGGTACATGGGGTCACTTAAATAAACTGAAGAAACTTGAAATTATCAATATTTTATATTTTAGGAGGCGACGGAATTCAACAAGGGAAAAAGAAACGAGGTGTTAAACAACAACCGGCTCAACAACCTGGGCCAAGTGGAGATGCCCCATTAGGGACACCACAAGAACGGCCAGAACAGGTACCAAAGAAACAACCCCAGGCTAAGCAGCCACCGCAAAAGCAAGAAACTCCAAGGCAAATACCGCTAGCTCAAGGACCTCCCAGACAAGGACCTGCAACACAACAACCTGCAACACAACAGCCTGCAACACAACCTGCACATGGAGTACCTCCCGGAGGTCAACCAAGGCAAGCCCAGGTACCGGTTTCTCCACAAAGTGCACCACCACGTATGGCTTGGGGAGCTCCTCGACCACAAGCTCCTCATATTGTACAGCCACAACAAGCTTACCCAGGTTATCAGCCCCAACCAGGCTATCAGCCCCAACCAGGTTATCAGCCTCAACCAGGCTATCCACCTCAAACAGGTTATCAGCCTCAACAACCTTTCCATCCTCAGCAAATTCAACAGCCAATGAGGCAGATGCCAGGACAGCCCCAACAAGGTCAAGAAGCTCAGCAACCTCGACAGCCTGTGAGGCAATTGCCAGCTCAACAACAATCTGTACCGGTAGATACCCAAAAATCGGAGTCTGGAGGTAAATTCAAAATATTATTATTTCGAATGGTGTTGGCCAAAAATAGAATGGCACACTATCTGCCATATGGTGTGCTGTTATCTTCATGAACTATGCGATCTCAGAAATATATTTTTAAGTATCACGTCATATTTTGATTATTTTTATAATTTTTAAATTCTATTACTTTACTTTTATTGGCTTCTGCAATATATTCAAAGTTTTTTTTTGTTACTGGCATTGAGGTATATGATACACGAAACATTTAGGAAGTTAATAGTGCTCTATACTAAATCAAGACGCTTCTTATTAAAGACCTAAGACCATATTTAACTTGGTTGTGTGATGTTCAAGGTTAAATCAAAATGTGTTATTTATTAGGTTGCTGAATAATTTCTATCTGTTTGAATACACTTCGAGCAACGACTAACAAAGGCATAAATACTATGTCTTTTCTGAGAGAAACAAGCTGGATTGATTTAATGCGGTTACTGTACCAAATAGTGACATTTGTTAAAAAATTTCATTCTGATAACAGTTTCTATATCTATAATTCTTGTGTCTATACCACTTTAAAATTATCCTCTTCGGTCATTTATCTAAAATATTCAAATAAATTCCAAAACATATGCAAAAATGGCAATTTCGTGTAGATTAATACTAAATTTCACGTACTGTTAATACAATTGCAGCATTGTAACTTTGCAATACCTCTCATAATATGCTTACCCACGATCTTAAAGCACTTATACAAGAAATCAAATGTGTATTCTTGGTGGAGGACCTTTTTGGTAATTTTTTTTTTGGTGAGTATGTATATTGTTTGACCTGTTCTACTCCTGTATTAGGGTTTTTTTAGAAATTAATAAATAAGTGGGGTACAGCTAATTACTAACAGAGACGTACTGATGATGTCTTGATGAGAGAAATACGTTGTCCACTGCAATTTTGGCTTGTTCCCATATTTTTCGATGCATATTTGATTTCTGTATTTAATATATTAACTTAGCCGTTTTACCTGAAATCTACGACACTTTCTTACCGTTTAAAAACTGAATAATAATACCAGTACCATTAAAATTAGTCTATTACTTTCTGAATGTTTAATTTTATATCAAAACTCCTATACCAGAGTTTGAGATCCAAAGTTTAAAAAAAAATAATATTAAATTTAAAAAAGAAACAAATCGACATCTTGTATGTGTGAAAATATTAAAATTTTACTAAAACAAGTTTAAAAAAAAAACACTTTTTGGTGAAAAACAACCTTTATTATAACGTCTGTTTAGTTTTTTTTTGATATAGCTACATTTATACCTGTTACAATTTCAAATAGTTGTATCATTAAGTGCTTTCTAGTATTGAATATTTCTAGAATTATCTTGAATGAAAATTAAAATTTTTAAGTCTTTGAAGGGCAGTAGTTATTTTTGTGTTTTATCCAACCCTCCATTAGACAAACGGTTCATTAAATTCATATAAGCGTATGAAAAACTTGTACCCAGTGTTCACGATAAGCTATGAATGATAAAGGCTGTACGTGGTCGTTTTCAAAATTGCTGTCAAATTCACATAATATCAGTTTACGGAACATAGGGCTCTTCGAAAAGAATAGCTTAAAGATAAGAAAGACCTTGTACAACTACATTTAGAAAAATCACAAAACGTGAAATTTCCAAATAAGTTTGTGTAAGACTTTTTTAGCTAGTTGAAATACGAAAAGTGAAATCTTATTCTGATACAAACAAACGTAAGTAAGCCATTTTATTTGTTAATATTTTACATCGAGCTAATACCTGATTAAGATTTGAAGGTGTGTAAATGCACCTAAAAAAGTTGGTCTTCTCCTGTAATTGTCCATTTTCCCAAAATGTCAAATATTAAAAAAATATAACCTAAGGTGGACCGATCGACTATTGCAGAAAAAGTCAAGATGGCCGTGTAAGAAGTGGATTTTTAGGTTCATCAAACATCCAAGCTTTTTTAATGTGTTATTAGATACGATAAGCTTTTAGTTTGGGTCTTTTACATTGCCCAAAAACATGGTCACAACTTGCTTAAATAAGGTCCAAGCCTCCTTCTCCTTTGTAGTTATTTTATTTTCAAAGTTGGAATCGAACATCATTTTTCGAATGTCAGTTTGGCTTCTGATAAATGAGGAAACTTTTCACATAAATAATTAAAACATTCACCATATTTAGGCAAGGATTTTACAAACTGTCTCATCAAACCTAATTTGATGTGAAGAGGTGGTTTTTTGGATGTATTAAATTTTTGCGCAAAATGTTCTTCTCTCCAGCTCTTAAGGTTTTTCTTGCAGGCCAATTTTTTCTGGACAAGTGTTGACCCCTTGCTCTACTGTCTCACTCACATATAAAACAAGAAAATTTAGTAAATCCACTTTGTTGGATGTTATCAAATGCACAAATATTAGATAAAAAAATGCATTTCTTACATTTTGAATATTCAAGAAAAAATGGTAGGTGGTACAACTTTTTTATTATTATTTTCGGACTCAGTTCACCCAAAAACATAAGAATCGGGAGAAATCATTAAAAAAGTTTTTTTATCGTTGGCCTGTGTAATCAGTTGGAATTTAGGTCAGATAAGCAGAATTGATCAGGAAAATTAAGCACTACAAACAATTATGGTCAGAGGATAACGCAGAGGAAACAAGGATACAAAAGAGGGACACAAGGGGACTAAAGGCAACAGGGTTTGATGGCATAAACGCGAAGCTATTGAAATACAGAGGCACTTTCTTGAAAGTGTTGAAAGGAATGTGAAATCCCAGAAGATTGGCAAATGGCGAAGGTTATCTCGCTTTTCAAGAAAAATTGTCAAAATTACATAGGGAAAAGTTTACTAGACTCCAGCTATAAAATATATCTAAGAATAATGAATAACAAAACCAGAACATACTGGGTGAAGAACAGATGGGATTTAGAAAGGGAAGATGAACAATAGATGGAATATTCACATTACGGCAAGGGATAGAGAAAAGTTGAGAATTTAATAGGGAAACATATTTGCTTTGTGGATTTGGAAAAAGCTTTCGACAGAGTAGATAAGAGCACCCTATGGAACATCATGGAAAGAAGAGGCTATCCTAAATACCTGATTAATGCCATCAAAACCTTATATGTAAACACCCAAATAATTTTGGATATCGGAGGAAACTTCACAAAGGTGATAAAAACAAACTGAGGGGTAAGATAAGGCTGGTGATTTCCCCGACCCTGTTCAACATATATAGAGACGAAATTATACGTGAAATTGCTGAAACTGAGGATAAATTACAACAAGGGGTATACCTGTTTCAAAACATGTGAAAAATATAACAGGAAACTCTCATCTGACAAAACAAAGACAATGATTTTTGAAGGCACAACCCCCGTTAGAACGAAAATAGTTGTTAATAATACAACAGTAGAACAAGTAAAGCACTTTAAGTATCTAAGTTACGATCTATCATACGAATATAGCAGGGACATCGAACAAAAGTGACAGCCTACCATTACTGTTATTCTCTTTTTGGATTTCTTGCTATTTCTTGCTTCTTGTATCATATCTGACAAGCAACGGAAAAACTGTCCAGTTTTGTCAGCATTAAAAATATTTTAGGCACTATAGTCTTTAAGTATGGTAGGCAAAGTAGAATTTGATATATCATTTAACACTTGCCGCGATTCTCCACATACTCTTTTAAAAACAATCGCATGCCTCTTCATAAATCGTTCCTGCCAACCAGGATTGGAAGAAAATTTATTCCTTATTTGCACCGCAAACATATCCGCTTTTTCCATTAAAAGGGGCCCTGAAATTGGAACATTTTCAGATTCTGCTTGTTTAAACCAAATGAGTAGTGCAGAGCCTCTAATTCTTCGTGTTTTGCTGTCCTCGTGCGTTTTCTATCTGGTTTGTATTTACTGCCCTCAAACATTTCTTTAATACTGGGTTGATTTTTTTATAATAGTTGACAAAATTTGGTATACCAAAGTTTTTGCAAATTGCTGTTTTCGACATTTCACCCGCTCGTAAAAGTTGCATTTTCACTTTTAGGGAAAACATATATTAATGATACGGATCAAATGTGCAATTTTTGTTAAATGATTTTTTTTGCTATGCTTTTTTGCATTAAATGATTTTCACTGTATGTCCTGATAATGTAGATAATGATAAGAAATATTTCCCAGGAAATATAAAATGGGTTAAAACAGACCAGGAGCCTAGGAGATAAACTCAACTGGATATTGTACATATTTAATAGTAATTAATTTAAAAGTAGTAGATTCAAGTTTTTTTCAAAGGTAGGTAATTTTTTTTTCTTTTTAATGAGTTTTTAAACTACTTATTTTGAGTTGTTGCCAGGTTGTGATGTCTTTTGTTATCGTGTTTTTGTATATATATACGTATATATATATATATATACAGCGTGTTACAAAATTATGTTCCATAACTATAGGAAATCATAAAACATGCAAAAACAAAGAAAAACTTCTAAACATATGTCATAAAATGCTTCGTTTTCCGTCTATCTGTCTGTATGTGTTCTTTACAAAAACAATATCTCGAGAACGGATAAATGTAAAACCTTTAAATTTGGCATTAAATAATTGTTAAAAAATTAATTTCGTTATGTTTATTAATTTTAAAGTGGCGGTTGTTTTAAGATGCTTAATGCTTTAACTATCCAAATAAGGCTGCAAAATAACTCAATAACCTTAGTTTTATATTTATGTACGAATTTTTCAATTATGTGAAAGTTGTTCACCGTTGAAAGTTTTTCTGCATCTTTAAGGTTGTTATTGAGTTCATAACCAGGCATGTGTTGACGAACTAACCAATTTTCAGGTCAAGGAAGGAAGAAGCGTGGGAAGAGAGGCCAGACACAAGCTGAAACGGGTGGTGAGGCTTCAGTTCCGCAAGAAAGTCCATTGCAGTTACCGCAACAACCTGCAGCGCCTAGCCCAATAAGTCACGCAGCAGGTGGAGACCAAAGACCAGCAGGTAAAAATATTCTAATTTGATTGATGATGACCTGCTTTGGTACCATTTTACTTAAAATAGATGTCAATTTTGTTTCGTGGGGTAATTTTAAGGTTATTTAAAAGAAAGTTACATTTTCAAGTTGCCATAACTTTTTTAGAAATTCAATTGTACATAAAATAAAAACATTTTTTGTAAGAAAATTTAAACCCTTTAGATATTATACTGTAACTGTAAATTTCATAAGTTTAAAATCAGTCACGCCCTTCATTATGTTTATAAAATAAGTGCATGTTGTATATTTTGTATTCAAACTCAAAAAAATAATTATAATGAAGTTGTTAGGTATCACAAACATAAAACTAAGAAATATTTAGTGAGATTCTTATGCTCGATTTGGGGCACATAGTTTTTTGAAATCTGGTTCAAATGATGCAAGGTATAACCTTAAATTTGGAGTTGCATTCAGCTTCTTTTGGTATTTGTTTTTTAAAAAAATAAATGAAGACAAAACTCTCTCAATTAGCTCCTTACTTGTACACGCTAACGGAAATGGAAAGCTGCGCATTGCGCATATTCTCACCTGACATCTAATCAAAAATTGAAATTGAAATTTTCCTTTGAATTTGGCCTTTCAAGTAGTATCACTCATAAATCAAGTGAAGGATGGGGCTGTGCGGTCTACAATCCCCTGTATAATAAGAAGAATCTACTTAGATTACCTAATGAAACATCCATTTTTTTCTGTGGAAGCATATGCCATATTGGAAGCATTGAAATATACTCGAGAACTAAATAACCAGATAATCATTATATTTTCGGACTCACAAAGCGCTTTGCTTGCTCTTAGTCCTCAATATCATGCCACATTGCCTGTTGTGATTTTGCAAATAAAAAATGAAATTGTTTCAACGAATAGGGAAGGTCGGTCGATTTGTCTCTGTGGGATTAAGTCGCATTCAGAGTTGATGGGTAATGAGATCGTGGATGGTTTAGCGAAGCAAAGCATTGTAGATGGGGAATTTCTGAAGCTGCTTCCGCCCTTAAAGTAAAATACCGCAGGCATTGGCAGGATCATTGGAATTTATCCAATCTTAACCACCAAACTAAATATTACAGGGTTCATCCCTCATTTTTGGACAAACCTTGGCACACTAACCAAAAAATATGCAGATATACCATAGCAAGAGTTAAATTTGGGCATGGGAGATATCCTGACTCTCCATCTTGTGAATGTGGTTGTGATTATTCTAACCTCAATCATATATTTTTGCTTGCCATAGGCACAGTTTGGGTTCCGGTATATTGTATAACGGATTATTCAAATAGGGAGTTCAGTTCACTATAGATGTCATAAAATTGCTACAGATTAACAAATAGAGAATCTTTGACTTGATAATGCAATTTATAACCGCGAACATATATTAATATAAATTTTACCCAAAAACTAGAGATCTACCTTCCTTAAAACTTACCTTTGTCTGTCTTTCTGTTTTCTGTGGCTTATATCTTGTTTGTATCAGTTAAGTCGTCATGATGGGCCCCTTGGTGTGAACTATGTGTCCTTGTTATTTTCCTTCTGATCTCTAGACAATCATGGTTTCTTTACAACGGAAAGTAATGTCGATTTTTTACATTAAATTTAAAGAAATTAATTTTTAGCTCTTGTTTTCAACAACCTTTTGCCATCTAGTGTGCAAATTTTCAATGCCGGATCGATAAAAATCAATTGGTTTTTGAGCAAAATATTTTTTGTCACATAGAAAGTGTTGTAGCGATCGAAATAAATGGAAATCCGATGGTGCTATGTTGGGCGATTATGGTGGGTGAGGCAGTACCTTGCGCAGTGCGGTCTTGCTGACAATCGCTGGACACTTTTCAATTAAAGATTGATTTACTCGATCTAGTTGTTCACAGTAAAGGTCTGCATTCACAGTTTGTCTAGGTTTCAGCTCTTCAAAATGAACGATTCCGTGAATACTCCACCAAACACACAAAAGCGCCTTTTTGGGATGTAAACCTGGCTTAGCAGTACTTCGTGGCGATTCATTCGGAGAGAGCCAAGCCCTTTTGCGTTTTGGATTATCATAGAGGACCCATTTTTCATCTCCAGTGATTGTGCCGTTGAAGCAATAAGTTGCATGTGGTGGATCAGTTAGGTTTGTTTTCTTCGGACAGATTATGCGTGACCCAAATACCTGCTCTGCATATTTCAATCTGTTGCAAATGTTCTTGGATGCTGAACCAAGGTTGGTTAAGAGTGTTTGACAGTTCCTTGATTGTCTGACACGGATTTGTTTCAACTTCCGCCCTTAACACGTCATTGTCTAAAGTTGTTGGTCTTCCTGATCGATACGAGTCGGAAAGATCAAAATTATCGGATCTGAACTTAGAAAACCACCTTTGGTATTTACGAACGTCTAATGCACTTGGATAAACATCGCAAATATTTTTGATAGCAACTGTTACTACCCTTGTGTACCTCTTCTGGTATTTGACTGGCCATTTAAGATTTAATTATTTATAAGTAAACAAGTCATTTTAACCTTAAAATGTCTTTGACTTGGTTTTAAGTACTCAATAAGCTGATATATGATAAACAAATAATGACATGCGCAGAAACGACCTTACTTTCTGGTCCCCTTAATATATGGGTTTTGATCCTGGAACAAATAAAATAAAAAAAAGAAGAAAATAAAAGTATTATCATTATTTTTCCTTAATTAATATATTCTTCATCAGAAGGATTTGAAATTCTATTTTTTTCTTCGTCGGGTTTGGAGAAGTACTGCTGGAAAGCTGATTTTAACCCATTTAAATGTTTATTTTTTTACTTATTTCCCGGGGCAGACGAAGCTTATTCTCAGATAAAATATTGTGCAAGGTTTCAAATACCTCTAGCTCGCCATTTTCGATACATGACTGGCAAAAATCAATATTTTAAATCATAGATTCAATTTTGTCTGAAACATTGAAGATTTTTATTGAGTTATTTTGACGTGCAATTAATTTAATTCATTGAAGTAACATCGCATGCCTTGAAAATGTTCCTTGCAAAAACAGACGAAACGTCAGCAATTATCAGAGCCTCTACACGGTTTCCACCTGGAAACAACTTTCAAACACGTTAAGAGTTTGTCAGAAGATTAGACGTATACCAGAACGACACGTAACTTAGACATTTATGTCCCACGATTATATAATAAATTATGGATTGAGATAAGACACCGTAGTGGTGCGACTTCTACAAATAAGTTGAGGGGTCATTTGATGGGAAAGGCCTTGTAGTCTGTGGAGAACTTTGACATTTAAGTCATTTATCACAATTTGTTTTTTTTTTTATTGTGGTGTAAATTTATATTCTGTTTCGACTTGACATGTAAAAATGTTGAATTGGGTTTTTTCGTACTTTCAGTAGAAATGCCACCCCCCCAAACACCCTGGGGTCCAAAACCAACTGCTCAGGTGCAACAGCCACGAGGTCAACAGCCACAAGGTCAACAACTACGAGGCCAACAGCCACAAGGTCAGCAGCCGCAGCAGCAGCGAGGTATACAGCAAAGTCAACCCCCTGGTTTCGGAAGAGGCAGACCACAGCAGGCCCCTCATGGGGTAACACCTCCTCCAGGTTTCGTCCCAGGTCTTCAAGAAGGGGGTAAACGCAAACAACAAGAAGGTCCGAGCCCTATCACTGAGAAACTACCAAGTAAAGGTCCAGCACAGACTCCGTATGCCCTAGGTGCTATGAAACAACAGGTTGAACAGGTATTTAACTTTTAATATTATTTTTATTCTGTACACTTTCAGTTTTAAAAAAATTATGATCCAATTATCTGTTCAATAGTTATAAGTGTTTTTTATGAGTAGACTCAAAATATAAAGTCCAAACATTTTATTGAAAAAAAATATTTTGATAGGAATAATTTTTTTTTAAATATCCCCTTTGTACCTCCTCAATAGAACAATTTATTAAAAAATTTCTGGGTTGGGGCACATTGTGGAATGTCTCCCTGGTTTTAAAACATTTATCAATTTCTTCTGCCACTAATCTAAAAAGATTTTCTGGTTAAATACTTTGGATTTGAGGTAATCCTAGGAAAATAATATCTAGAGTCAAATCTGGGGAACTAGCAGCCCAATCAATCGGGCCACAATGTTCTAAACATCAGTGTGGATTCTGATCACTCTAATATCTTAGTTTTTTAGTGTAATGCTTCTCGTGCCACTTTGAGTTTACAAAAACCAATTATCCATTAAAAAATATTTTTTTTTATAAGATTCAATCTCAATTTTGCCCGGACTCTGTATCAATTTTGTCAAAAATTAGCAGCTCAATTATAGTAAGATGCTCTTACATTTTTTTTTTTTAAGGAAGAATTCTTATGCTTTTTCCAAAGAACAGTGCAAAATCTTGAGATGAATTTTATTTATTTTGAGATTCTAAAATGCGACAGAATATTTAACATGTGATTGTGCTCTTTTTGGTTAATCTATCTTTAATATTAAACCAGGAAATAATTCAATAATTCTACGTATCATAGATTTAAAATTCCCACCCTCATGTCTAACCTAGTTTAAGCAGGTATATGCTTTTTTTTTTGAGACATTACAAAATAGTTTTTTTATTGGGGGCTATAAATTTCTATAACCACTTCCGATAAGTGAACTTTCTATTAGTAAATTTCACCTACTATAATCTTTCGATGGGCTATATGGTCTGTCATAACGTCGTACTTGAAAGAACCAGGTAGCTTTCAAAGGTTGGATTAATATTTTCCGAACATTGTTGATAATTTCTGAGTTTATAGTATTAAAGAAAAGAACAAATTCGCAAAAGAACTTCCATATCAGATTTATCACCAGTTAATATAGTAGTTCGCATTTTAGAATCACCCCACTTATATATATATATATATATATATATATACTACATACTATGTACCGTATTTGCTGGTGTAATTTACCTCCCACGTATTTGCGAGTATGTTTTATGAGTTTGCATTCCTGGTCTATTGAGTTTTCTACCTGCATATAAAAGATATACCATGCTAATTGCGGGTTTTTGCTAGGTGAAACAGAATGTTTGTCAGACTATATTTCTTTATTTTCAGTAATTATTTTTAAAATCACAATACATTTTTTAGTGTCTACTTTTTCTCAGCCATACTATAATATTAACTTTTTTCAAAACCTCCATATTTTACGCACACTGACTTTTAAGCGAACAATATAAACTGATCTGATGAAGGCCAAAAGCTTATCAAAACGCTTGTTCTTCTCAGAACGAAGAAGCACATACGTGGGATAAATCTCGAAAATCATCTTCTTACTACACACACGAAAGCATCCGTACTAACATATATATGTATATGTTTTTTTTGATTTTTGATTATGGCTTTTAATATTATTTTGACAGTAAAATGTCAGGTTATTTTTAAACTCTTTTTTATTTTTATCTTCGTTTTGAAGTAATCAACATACTTCTTTCTCAAGATTATATTTAAAGTATACATTTTTAAATTATATAACACATTTTTTTTCTTAACTCACAGTTATTTTCAACAAATTATAACGAATACGCCATAAGTTGGAAAAAACACTCTAGTAA